>JAADVZ010000655.1:0-18073 GCA_023335925.1 Pythium phragmitis | reverse complement strand
GCAACTCCGTCATCGGCAACTCCGTCATCGATGCGGCTTCCACAACGGCATCAGACACTGCTTCAACGATATCCACGACCTCCTCCACGCAAGCCACGACATCGGCGGCGTCCACATCGACCGTCACTGGAGCTGGGATCGCTGCCACCACCACCGCCGAGATCGATGACGCCTCTGTAGACACCTCCGACACGAGATCCGACACCACAATCGTCAGATCTGCATCCACACCAATTTCACTCGACTCTGCAGCTGAATCCATGTTCGATGCAGCTTCCACGACAGCGGCAGCAACGACCTGCACGACTTCGATGACTTCCATCGGACTTGTCGCCGACTGCACCATATCTGATTCCATAGCAACAGGCTGACCGCTTTGGTCGACGTGCGTCGACAGTGTGTCCGCGTTCACTTCGGGTACGAGATCTGACTCCACAATCACCCCCTGACTATCCATAGCGCCGTTGCTCGCCACGACAGCATACTTCGTGGCCGACACGGCTTCCACAAAGGTTTCCGCAAACGTTTCGACGACTTCCACGTCCACTGCTCTTGACATTGACTCAACGACCTCCAACTCAGCCAATACAGGCACAGTGCTCATGTCTGCTGCGACAGCCGTGCTTGACAGCAGTTCCGATGGTTTCTCGGACATGAGATCTGACATCGCCGTCGCCACGTTGGCGTGTACAACCAAGCCGCTTGACTTCACAGCCGACTCACAGTCCGAAGCGGCCTCTGTAACGGCTTCAGCACCTGCTTTCAAAACTTCCACTGCACTCGCCACGGACTCAAGTTCAGCTGACTCCACACACATTGGCGTGACACTGTCTTTCGCGACACCTACGCTCGACAACAGTATTGACGCCCTATCAACCATGACATCCGGTGCCATCGTCGTCACGTCGATGCCCACATGGACATCGCTTGGCACGGGTGCAGCGCGCCCGTCAGCGACAGTCGAGACCGACAATGGCTCCATTACCACATTGGGAACGAGATCAGACACCGTGATCGACACCTCCGGATCCGCGCCGACGTCGCTTGACATCTCCGTCAACTCGGTGATCGACCCAACGATCGTGTCGATGACTCCGACGGCATCCACTACGCAAAGCACCGTCTCAACCACCTCCGGCTCCGAAAATACACGAGCAGCGACTCCATCCGCGACATTCGTGAAATCAGCGCTCGATAACATTGACAAGTCTCGCACAACGAGATCCGACACCATAACTGCCTCCTCGCGCTCCAGACCGACATCGCTAGACACTAGAGCCGGCACGGCCTCCACCGCCGCCACAGCAGCCGCTCGCACAGTACTCTCGTCCACGACAGCCGAGCTCGACAACGAACTCAACGCCAATTGCGACATGGGAGTGGATTCTTGTTCTACGTCGGTATGGCGAGCTTGAGCGTCGGCGGGTTCCAATAGTATATCCTCAGGTGTATCAGACCTTTCATTCACAGGTGGAAGGTCGTTGCTGTAGAGCTTTTGAGTTTGATGCCGTCGTACTTGAGACTGAATCTTGGTCGCCGATGCTCGCTCCGTAGCGAGACTTCTCCTTGTCATGTGACCTCTCATCACAGCTTGAAGGTAGACGACATTCTCCTTCGCCTCATAGAATTTTGCACGATCCTTTTTCCCTCGCCACGCAGCTTGAATCTTCACACCAGATGCATCTTGATTTCGCAACCGAGCACGGATAGTTGCACCTCGCCAAAGAGCTTGGATCTTCTCGGTCTTCTCCAACACCGCTTGATATTGTGTTTTTTCCTTGTGCATCCGAGCAGCACTTTGGATTTGGAGTGCAGCCTGCTCACGCCGTCGTTCTGCGATCCTGTGCCGGGCAAGACATTTTCTCCAGTTTTGCTATGGAAACATAAATGAAAGCATCAGCCGTTGACCTGCTATTACCACTACACAACTGCACCCGTCTTACCTGAATCCTGGTGGCAGCTTTACGACGAGCAACAAACGCTCGAGCCTCCGCTAGAACGTTGGCCTTGCTTTCACGATGCTTCGAGCTCAATGCGTGCGCATAGGTTTCCTCAGGAACGGCAGGGACAAGCGACGTTCTGATCGCGCCCGGTGAAAATGGTCGTCCAGATAGACCCGATGGAACCTCTGGCGTGGATAGCGGACGCTTCTGAACTCGCCTACGCGGGGATTCGCCATTCGATACCGACAAATGATCGTTTGGTCGAGTAGCCGGTCTCACTGGGCTGACTCGAGAGTCTGTCGATTCCAGTTGCTTTTGAAGATTCTGGACTCGTGGGCTTCGCCTCTCGATACCGTTTGTAGATGGTGACGTAGTTGTCGGAGGTGGGGTTGGACGAGGAGGGTTAGCTTCCAGCGTCTGCATCGGCGGCTTGGGCGTTAGTTTGGTCGCCGCACCTTGCCCATCCGAATCGCTTCGGCGCGAGGCTGATGCATCCACGAACAGGAAGTTCTGTCGCATGATCTTGTACGTCTCCAGAACGCGCACAACAACTGGATGAGCTTGAGGCAGGTGATTGACGCCGACCTCCATTGCACCTGCGAGTGTTTCCCGACATTGATCTGGCATCTGCAGATTCGCCCATTCGATCGCCATATTGTGAAGTGTAGCTGCTCGAAGAACGTGGACTGTATCCACAGCACCACCTGAGTTGGTCTCCACCAAAGATTGCTGACTCTGGACCGCGGCGAGACATTCAGTGTACATTAGGCCTGCATTGCTTGGATCCCCCAGAAGACCATGGAGGCATGCCGCGAGGAAGTAGGCTATCGGCAAGCGATCCTTCTCGGACAACTTCTGGTTGATCTGAACGGCTTTCAAAGCGACTTGGAGAGCGGCCTGCAGTTTCTTTTGCTTCTTGTAGTAGTTTGCGAGACTCTGGTACACCGCAGCGCGTTGAACCAATCTCTTGCAGTAGTGGAGACCTTCCCGACCGGTCAATTCTTCCGCTTTTTTCAAAAGCTGGTGAAAGACAGGGAGAATATAGTAAGCCGGCCAAGTCAGCCAAGAATATTCAACACACCAATCGCCATCCAAGCTTACCAGGAACGGCGTGTTATCGACAATTGCATCCGATTTGCGAGCGCCCAGTAAACACAACGCGACCAGCTGGACACATCGAATTTCGTAGTCGATGCGTAGCCACTTGATTTCTTCAACAGCGACATCTTGCGACTCAGCTCGCTTGTGGATACATCGATTCTGTTCCGTCGATAAAACGAAAACCTCTTAGAGCGTCTGCCAAATGTCATCAACCATACGGGCTGTACTTACCAGCATCTTGGCGGACTGCTCGTATGTGTGCACACCATCCATAAAACGATTGTTCTTCTCCAGTTGCATCGCCAGCACATCGGCGCGCTTTATCTTGACGAGGACATCTTGACCAAAACGAGACATCTGTGGGAAACACACAGCGACCACACGATGATTAGCCACGATGAAATGAGCTGGGGACTAACACTCTGGTGTTCGTACTGAGATATTGGAGTAGTGTTGGCCATCCAATGGTGGCGGGCGAACCACTTGCTGATCGCCTATGATCAAGAAAACACCGAGGACAATGGAATCAGGCATGAACATTCTCCTAGAGTCCGACACGCTGCAAACCTTCATCAGGTGCGAGCCAGATACATCGCAGTTTCTTCTTGTCGCGGAGATCCAGTGCGCTAGCGACAAAAGAGCCTCCCGTCAATGAACGTGTACATCCCATGGGTCTACTTCCACAGCACAGCTCACCGTTTGTTCTCGCCACGGCCAGACGAGGTCACCCCATGGAAACTGGGCACACTTGGACGCGACGGTGCACGCGGCGTGCGGTTGCGTTGCTCGCTCTCGGCCACCGCAGAGCCGCGCGGCGGGACGACTTCGGGGAGCGTCACCCGATCTCTATCTTCTTCACGGCACGAATCGTTTCTGCCTTCGCCGCAATCCTCATCAATCGCGATTGCAGATGGCTTCGCACTCTTCATTCGTCGCCGCGTCGTCATGCTTCCGCTCTTTCTCTTCGTGATTGATGAAGGCGTTGCTCGCAGTCTGGGCAATGCTTTTCACTTGGCAGTCGCCCGGAAAGCGAAGGACTGAGTCCCCCTCTTCGCCCGTTACGTACGTGTATGGAGACCGCTCCATACGGCGTCCATTCAGCGACCGCTAAGCTTCCAATCAGCGGATCTGGAGGCGTCGAAACGGCCCGCCCTTTCCGTCTTTCCTTGCATTTGCCAAGCCATGGCATTGATGTCGCCGGTTTCCCTGGGTTTTACACAATTTAGGCATTAGTGTAAACCACATTACACTAGGTCCTCACAAGTCTGGGAACTTGCATTTCTGCGGATTCAACAGTGGAGTCGCCCAGAAGAGAGAGAGGAGGGAGAGAGGGCCCATGGGGACTGTGCGGAACACGTCGACGTCGACGACACCGCCATCGTTTGGCAAGAAAGGCGGCAAGCGCAAAGCTTCGTCTTCCGCATCCGCGTCCAGTAAAGCACGCCCGTTCTATGGCCACGCCACCGCTGACCCGGACGACCTCAGCGTCGCCCATGCGCTGGCGCAGGACATGCTGGACGAGCGGCTCGCGTCGCGCGACAAGTGGCAGGTCTGCACGCAGCGCAGTACGTCTTTCAGCCTATCGGAAGGTTAAATAATGGTATAGTGACTGGATAACCAACGGTGTATGCGCAGACTTGTCGCTGGTCCGCGCCGAGTGCATGAACGGTTCGTGCACATATTCATTGTGGGTATATTGGGGAAACTGAGAATAATGTTGGACGGTAATTAGTGCGCCGTGAGCTGGGGCGTGTAGAAGAGACGATTGACACGGTGCAGATGCGCGTCGAAGACGGCCTGGCCGCGTACGAGCAGCGCTATGGCGAGATCCAGCAATTCATTGGCGACCAGCGCGAGCAAATGCAAACTTTGCTCGAGAAAGTCGAGGCGAGTGAGAAGCAAAGCCGCGAACACAGAGAAGTCACGCAGCGGCAGCTGGTCAAGATGAACAAGCGGCTCGAGACCCAAGTGGAGAAGCAGCAAAAGGCCATTGAGGGCCTCGTCGACGAAGAAACGCTGCTCCCGCAATTTGCTAGTCTGCAGGAACGGCAAGATACCGACTTCAAGTTGCTGAGGAGCGAATTAGAAGCGGGTTTTGAGCAAAAGATGAAGGCAGCGATGGAAGAAATGGCGCGCTGGGTCGCCGCGCTCGAGGAAGGCGGTCGCCGCAAGGAAAGGGACGGCCTCGAAATGAACCAGCACACGCAGTCGCATTCCGAGGAGCTCCTCAAGGAGGTGCGACTACTGCGGCGCCATGTCGTGGAGCTCGAGCACAATGGCGATCGCCTCCATTCGGAAAACATGCAGCTCCAAGAGGCGCTCGACGCGGCGCGTCAGCAGTCAAATAGCTTGGACGATCGCATCGTCCAATTGGGGAGAGAAGTGGAACGCCAGGCGCACGCGCTGCGGACACTCCCGCCGCCACCGCCGCCACAGCACCACCAGTATGCACCCCCGCCCCCGCCGCTGCCACCGCCAGTAAACCTCGCTCCGCTCGAGCAGAACCTTCATCTTGTCGCGAAGGATATCCGGCTCATTGGCGAGGACTACTCGCGCTGGAAAAACCGCGCCGACGGCAACCACCACGCGTTACGGCAAGAAATGGTCGCGCGGATCAGTGACATCCAAGATGCGTTGTTCAAGGCACTCAACCACGACTCGTCGCAGCACAAGTTTGAGAACCAACGGCTTAAGGACGCGTGCTTTGACTTGCGTGCCGATGTCATGGACGTGCGCAAGGAACTGACACGTGCTCGAGAAACGCTTGAGCAAGACATGCGTGTGCTCAAGCAGTCACAATCGCAGTCACGAGTCGCAGATCGTTTCCGCTCGCCACCGAGTCGGCACATTCGACGGGAGTCTCGGTCTCCGGAGGATATGCGATTTCAGTTCGGCCAAGGCGCTTACACATCGCCATTCGACCAACGACGGGTCTCGGACATTGAGCAGAGTTACTTTGGTGGTCCTTTCCATGAACCACCGAGACATTGCAGTGTCTCGCCCCCTCGCCGTTCTCGAAGCCGATACGATCGAAGTCATAGCCCTAGCCGTAGCCCCAGCCGCAGCCGCAGCCGAAGCCGTAGTCGCAGTCGTAGCAGAACGAATAACCACGGACTGCAGTCGTCGCTGACGTCAACAGAGATGCTGTATCTCCCGTTGAACCGGCCGAGCGCAGCCGATGGTAGAGGATCACGCGAGAGTCCTGCTTTGGATCCGTCCGTCGCCGCCGCTCGATTGGGGCGACGCCCGCCACGAACTCCTGATGTCATCGTGATTGAAGACAATGACGAAGAGAGTGACCAGGAACGGACGAGAGTGCGAGGGCAACCAGTACCAGCACCGAATATGGCCTCACCATACCCGGTGCTCGATGAAGTGGACGAGCGGTCGAGTGCGCAACGCGAACCTGCGGATGACCCCATGGAAGGTGAGGCTAACGCGACGACGACAGTGGAAGTGATCGAGAAGCAGGTCCCGCGTGGAGCCACGGTGGCTAACTTGCGCACGGGCGCTTTATTGTACGCTTGCTTTGGTGGTGCACCTTCGCTGGCTCTCGAGTGGACCAAGTACTTCGCGGCACAGCGCACCAGTGATATTGTCGACGCGGCCGGCATACTTCAGTTCCATCAGCGGTACTCAGCGGTCGCTTCCTGCCCACCGCTTCTCGCGCAATTTGTCGTTAAGGCCTTCCGTGTGCAGCTCGAGACTCTGGACGTCCAGGCGTCAGGTGAAGACACGCCAACTCTAGCGAGTATGGACGCTGCGAGCGTGGTAAACGAGTTTGCGTCTGTTGTGTCGACGCTACAAAGTGATTGGACGACAGGCATGGTGGGGCTTGTGTCCCACGCTCTCCAGCAACATGGCACTCGTCAAGACAGCTCTTCAAATCCAGTGGGTCTCACACATCCGCCAACGCTAGCCCCGAATCCGAATCGGGAGACGGAATTTGCATTTTTGAATGCACACTCAGCGTGGGCAGATTCACAGGCTCAGGCTCTCTTGCCGTTGGTGCGGTGCGCGAAGGAACGCGAAGGCGGCGGCGGCTCGCCTGCTGTGTGGACAGCGATCGATCACGCGCAGCCATCGCCCGGCTTGCTTGTGTTTCTCTGGTGGTTCGACATTGTGGATTTGGTTGGCGGCAACTGCTTGGAGGGTGCTCGCTTCCGCTTGAATAAGTGTGGACGGCAAATGCTCGGGAAGCTCTGGGAGCGATCCCTCAACAAGCTGCCGCTGCCGCTCTTTATCGAGTGTGCGTGGCTCGACGACCAGTCGGCGGGGTGCAAGAAAATGCCTGTGCTGGGCCTCGCCCACGTAATCACGACGGTGCTGCTGTGGTTTACAACGCACATGCAGCAGCTACCAACAGCGAAATTGGTCAGTCTCATTGAGTACACGGTACGCGTGCTGACGGCGGCGATTCGCGTGGACGGCAAGTCGCTCTCGGAGATCTCGAACAGCTCGTCTACAATGCCGTTGGTCGTGCTGGGCGACACCACACAGTCGTTGGAAGTCGAGTTTGCGAGTCTGGAATGGGCCCAGCTCCTGGATCTCACGGGGTACGACGAGGTCGTGAAGACGCTGGGCAAGGCCTAGGACGTTTGCTGTTGCTTTGCTGTTGTTTCTTTCCGATTCACTATGTATCTATTGATGTGGCGTCAAAATCGCTTATGAGTGTTCTCTATTGGGAGTGCTGTTGTTTGTGCACGACCCGCTCTTCAAATCATAGCGCCGTGTACTGGATGTGGGGACTGCTGGACCCGAGTGGCCGCGTGTGTGAGAGCAGCGATCGCTCGTCCTCGGGTCGCTCGATCGAGAAGCTGCTGTCGTCATGTGGGGATTGCGTAGACGCGTACTCGAGCAGGCCAAAACCGGCCATGACCAGCGCCGAGCCAACGATACACTCGAATGAGAACTTGGTGTGGTGGAGCACCACGTCCAATACACCAGAGAGCGGGATCGTGAGCATGCAGCCGACGCTCGTCTCCAACGGCGACGTCCAGCACAGCGACAGCGGCATGCAGACGTTAAATATGACGGCGAGCGAGCCGCTGAAAAAGAGCAACGCGAGGCCATCCGAGCTCGTGGGCCAGCCGAGAGGCTCGTACAGTGCATCCACCGGCGAGTAGGCCAGCACGAGACTGCCCACAAGCCAGATCGGGATCGTGAGCAGACCGGAAAAGCCCGTGAGGAGGACAACCGTGGTCGTGTCGGTGATCTCGGAGCCCAGCAGTGCCTTGAAACAAACCTCATACGCGGCGTAGAGTGCTGCCGAGACCACGACCAGTAGCCCCGCCAGGAAGCTCTCAGAGCGAAGCGTTGCGAGATCCAGTTGCTGGGAGGAGTCTTGGTACATGAGAAGGAGCGTGACGCCGCCAAACGCCGTGAGCACGCCGCCGACTTTGCGAATATCAAGCCGCTCGCCGAGCAAGCAGATCGAAAAGCAGTAGACAAACAGCGGCGAGCAGTTGAAGATGGCTGTGCCCGCTGCGACGCTCACGCCCGTGAGCGCAGCGTACCAAAAGTAGTCGGCCGCGCAGTAAAAGACGCTGAGAAAGAAGGCGAGTTGCACGAGCTTGCGAAGCGGGAGGACGCTGTGGCGTTCAAGGATGGACGCCACATCGAACCACGAGGTCTCGTAGCGGTCGAGCGGCGTGCCGAAGAGTTTACAGTAGACAAAGACAAGCGGAAGCAGCACGGCCTGGGAAAGAGAAGACGTGGGCGGCTAGCAATGCCTCTGGGAGTGTGGGGATGTTTGTGACGCACCGTCGCGGTGTGGTTGAAGCATACGATGAAGAAGGGCTTGCTGAACTGGATCTTTTCCTGTAGGCACCATAACAATGAGGTGACGTGTGCTTGTTGCAATGAGGCTCATGCTGACGTGATACGACGCACCTGCAGCGCCTGCGACGCCTCGGCCTGGAGCACCCAGGACCAAATGAGACCTAAAATATGACAGGCATGAACACAGAGCTGCTCCCATGTTCTTTTCAACGGGAAGAATACTCCGCACCAGCGAGCGCGAGCAGACCCGCGGCCTTAGCGCTGAGACAGGGATGCTCGTGGGACGGCAGCGCCGCGGCTTTGGCCGCGAAGCGATTGACGTCCATTATGCACTGCTCCAGAGTGCCCACACCAATGATGAGCTATGTTTAGTGTGGTGCACATGACAGAATGCTCCACTATTTTAGGTTCGGAGTCGAATCTAGAGAAACTAAAAAATTACGGTATTTTAGCGTATTTTAACGCTAAGTACTGTTCTGCGAGTGAGACAGCGTGACAACACAAAGAAACACCGCACAAAAAGAAAAAACCGGGCGACGACCAACGACCAGACATCGACGACGACCAACGAGATCTCCAAACAAAAGAAACATGGCGACTTCTACGCACGAGACGGCAGCGCCTGCGGGTAACGCAACCACATCAGTGCGCGCGCCAGCGAACGAGCGTTCCAACCGTGTGCTCGCGGTTTCCAACGATGCAGTGGCCACGTCGGAAGAACCGCGTACGTTGGGCCACGCGAGTCGCCCACGCAAGCGAGCGCACGACGAGACGGGCGGCGCGGCGCAGGCCACAGACACGCACGGCGGCACGCGGATCGTCGAGCGAGATAAGCGCCTGCGTGTCGAGTCGACTGGCGCCTTGCGCGAGAGCGACGTGGCCGAGCAGCTTTCGCAACTGACCCACCAGAACGAGCAGCTCCGTAGCGAAATGGCGGCGCTCAAAGACGATTTGGCCCAGCGCGACAATACGATGGACCGCGTCGTCGGCAGTCTCGGCTCGCTCGAGCAAGTGGAGCGTGAGACAAAGGTACTGCAGGCCAAGTACGACGAGTGCGCGCAGAAAGAACTCGCCATGATCCAGGACACGAAGCAGCGCATCTCGGACGTGCTGGGCAAGCTCGACCAGCTGCAGCGCGCCGGCAGCCTCACGGCACACGAGCTCCAGGGCTTCCGCCAGGACTACAACCGTCAGATTGACGCTGTGCTCGCCAAAGTGGATGCGCTCGCGAGCGCGACCAGCCAGCGCACGGCGCTTCCTCTTGTCGACGCGGTGACGGCAGAAGAGATTCACCAGCTCCGCGACGAGCTCGCGATCTGCAAGGACGAGCTCATTGAGATGGAGCCGCGCCGTGCGTCGGTCGAGAACGAGTTCTTCCAGCGCATGGAACGTTTCTCGAACCAGCTCGACCACGTGCGCCTGCAAATGTCCAAGATGGAACAGGACCTTCTCCAGGAAAATGCCGTGAGCCGTCGCAGTCTGGAGAATCTAGTGTCGCGCCAAATGGCTCAGCATCGCCACGCACAGGCCGGCGAGAACAAGCGGCTTCGCGAAGAAATGGACGAGTTGCGGTCCGATATGTGCGAGCTGCTCAAGGAGATGCATTTGCTCAAGGAACGCACCAAGTACCTGGGTCGGGAGAGTACCACGCGACGAGGCAGCGGGAGTATCGGTCTGCCGGGCCGTTCGTCGAGTCTCTCGTTTCCTCCTCGCTATACCAGCAGCGAGCTGCGCCACTCGACGCCGACGTCATCGGCGCTGTACGCGACGGGCTGCACGAGCTATCTCTACGCGCCACCCACGCAATCGCGCGTGCCCGTCCATGGTGATGACGAACTGTACTGTCAGCACCATCACTGCCCCGCGGGCATTCCGCACGGTGTGGCCCACGGCCCGCCGATTGAAGCCCGTGCGTCAAGCCCGAGCCCGCCGCGACTCACGCAGAGCGCGTTGCTGCAGGCTGCTGCCAGCCAGGCCGTGCCCGTCGGCGACCACCACGACCTGCCTCGCTTTTGCCCGAGCCCGCACTACTCGTCGCGGTCGTCGAGCGTATCGGGCCGTATCAGTGCCACACGCGACGAGCACGCACAGGCAGATGACGGCCACGTCGACGACCAGGAGCTCGAGCGGCGGCTGCTGGAGAAGCATCGGCTCTTTTGGATTCGCGAAGGCGCTGGCAGTGTCTCGCAGGCGTCGTTGGAACCGCCGACGCCCAAGTTCCCAGACGAGGAATGACAAGGCTCGGATAATACTGTAGGACGGCCACTAGGAGATATCTGTTTGGACGAAGAGGTACATTATTAGGAAGGCAAGGAGTAACCAAGAAAGAGTTCGTGGAACAATGATTGACGATCCGCTCGATGATTTCATTCGCGGCGCCCAGCACACGAATATTTCACCTCTTTATGATAGCTTTGGGTTTGGAGTACCGAGTTTTCGAACTTTAGGATAGAAGGCTGATGCAGGTCATTGGAACCCCAGCCCCAATAGAAAATCCATTATGAAAGGGTTTTGGTAAAGGCAAGATATGGAAGGAGGGTGCTGCCCATCCCACCCAAATTAATTACGAGAGGTAGTTCGCTGACCGTTGGACAGTTTTCTGCAAAGTTAGTCAAGCGCATCAAGCCTCCCCAACTCTTTCCGGACACACTGGGGCGTCGCCAGAAGAATGACCACACGCGACCAACAGCACACGCGATGAAAGTTCAATTCCACGGAAGTGATTTGGCCAACAGTGAAGAGGGACTCCACCCAAGTCTTTCCGCAGTCACGTCCTTCGTCGGACTGTCCAGGACTCGCTGGGCAATACAATACTCGGAGCTGCCCAAAACACTCGCACGGGTCCCAACGTTCGATTTCCAACGATTTTCGTTGACGTCCCCAGCCACAAATTAAACCCCAGGAGAGAGTGTGAGCCCCAACTTCTCGAGGAGAATCCTCCAGTTAGTCTTCCAGTTAGTCCCCGTGCCGCTCTCCCCATCTGTCGCCATTCTCCAGTTAGTCGCGCTCAATGATTTCTCGAAGTAAACAGTTCCCATGGCGACTCGAGCGGCTCCTCTCGCTGCTGCTATGGCTCACAGCCACCGCCACATCCACAAGCGCAGCGCCGCTACGAGAAGGAGACTACTATCGCCCACTGCCGCCCGAGGCCTCGGGCCGCGTGGCCACCAACGCCGCGTACAGGCGGTCGCCGTGCCCGGCCATCAACACGCTCGCCAACCACGGATACATCGCCCGCGACGGCCGCGCCATCACGGCGCAGGCGCTCAAAGCGGCCGTCATGGAGCACTTTGCCGTCGACGCTCGGTACGCCGACACGCTCGTGGCGCTCGCGAAAAAGCCCGTCTTCGATCTCAACGAGCTCAGCGCGCACAACGTCGTGGAGCACGACATGTCGCTGGTCCACAAGGACGCGTTCTTCGGACAGGACCCCGCGATCACGGACGCCGCGCTGGTGGCCGACTTGGTGGGCCACGTCGGCGCGACGGGCGTGCTGGACCCATGGTTCTTTGCGCGCACGCAGCAGCGCCGCCTGCGCGACTGCATGGTCCAGAACCCGCAGTGCGAGTTCAGCAATGCGTTCCTGCTGAGCGTCACGCTCGGTCGCCAAGGGCTGGTCATGCGTGTCATGGGCGGGCAAAACGAGGAGGCCGTGGACTTGGAGACGGTCCGCATGCTGCTCGTCGAGGAGAAGCTCGCGTCCAACTGGACCGGCAGCACCCGCAAGCCTGTGTCGCAAGACGATATCCAGAACACGCGGCGGCGGTTAACAGCGTTGCTCCAGGCGTCGGGCGAGTGGCTCGGCGACGGTGGTGGCGCGACAGCGCAGCCGCTCGTGAGCGACGCCAACGTGACGCAGTGTCTCCACACTGTGAACAAGACGGTCGTTCTATCAAACTGTAACGAGGCGAAAACGTTTCTGCTCGATGGAGAGCAGCGGCTACGCGTCACGAGCGGTGGCTGTCTAGAGGTCGCAACATCCAGCATCATCGAGACAACGTGTTCGGAGAACGTCACGACCGCACAACAGTGGCGGTACGACGCGTCGGGCCGACTGCGGCCCGTGCAGGCGCCAGATTCCTGTATCGATCTCGTGCAGTCAAAGGGGTCCGATCTCTCGGTCACCATGGCGGCGTGCTCGACCCGCACCGAACAGCGGTTCGTGTCGTTCTACGCCAATTTCCAGCCGAGCGCGAGCCAGCTCGCCAGCATGCACACGCCGCGGTTCTGCCTCGGCCTCACAGTCGGGGAGACGGCTGCTTCAACGCCAAGCGCTTCATCTCTGGCCCCGAGACCGTTGGTCGCAACCCCGTGTGATACAATGGACGAGTCCCAAGAGCTCACGCTTGACGAGCGCAAACGCCTCGTGTTTGCCTACGACACTACGCAGTGCCTGGACCTCGTAGATCCCGTCGCGCTCGTCCAAACACCCTGCAGTGATCTCTCCACCAAGTGGCAATACGACTCGCTCAGCCGGCTTCGGCCAAGTTCACGACTAGCGAAATGCATTCAGCTTTCGCCCGGAGGCGGCAACCAAAGACCACTCATCCTCGCCGACTGTGCCGACGGGCTCGAGCAAAAGTGGTACATCTCGGGTACAAAAGACCCGGATTTCCGGCCCGCCGACCAGTTCTACCGGCCTAACGTGTTCGAGTTGTCGGGCAAGCCGGGCACCACGGCGACCTACAGCCGCTCGCCATGCCCGGCACTCAACGCGCTCGCAAACCACGGGCTGCTCCCACGCAGCGGTCGCAATCTGACTGCGCAGCAAGTTCAGCAGGCGGTCGTGGACCATTTCAATATCGACCCCCCGTATGCCCAAGTACTCGTTCAGCTCGCCACCTCTTCGAACCGTCGTGCGTCTGCGGTCGCCTCTTTCAACCTGGACGCACTCAGTCTCCATAACGCGGCCGAGCACGACATGTCGCTTGTCCACGCCGACGCGTTTTTCGGCCAGGACCCCGCGGTCACGGACCCGACGCTCGCGGCCGAACTGGTTCGCCACGTTGGTGCCTCTGGAAACATGGACGTGCTGTTTTTCGCCCGCACGCAGGCGCGACGCCTGAAGGAGTGCCAGGCGCGGAACCCGCAGTGCGATTTCAGCAACGAGTTCCTCATGAGCGTCGCGCTCGGTCGCCTCGGGCTGCTCATGCGAGCCATGGGCGGACAGAACCAAGAGCTCGTGAAGCTGGACCGCGCGCGGTCATTTTTACTGGAGGAACAGATCCCATCGGACTTTACCAAGTCGCCCACGCCCGTGACCCAAAAAGACATTCAGGACACGCGCATCCGGATCGACAAGCTGCTCGCGTCGTCCGGCGACTGGCTCGTCCACGGGTTCTTGAATAGTCGCACTGGCGTTTCCATCGTGAGTGACGGCAGCCACGGGTTGTGTCTCGCGATCGGCTCAAACGGATCGGCGACGATGACCGAGACCAACGCAGTGCTCGTTACTGCGGCTTGTGACGAGGCTAAGCGCGAGCAGAAGTGGCGCATGGACGATCTGCACCGTGTTGTGAGCGAGGCGAGTGGGCTATGCCTCGCAGCACTGGAGTTTGGCACGCTACCTGGGACGTCTGTGGTCCAGCTCGAGTGTGTGGACGATGCCAGTAACCAACTGTGGACGTACGACGCCTCTGGCCGGCTACGCCCGGCCCACGCCGCGACGATGTGTCTCGAAGTCAGCAGCGCTGACCAGAAGCTGAAGATTGAGAGTGGCTCCATGGTGAAGACCGGAAGCAAGGTGGTGCTCGCAGCATGTGGCGCGACTTCTCAGCAGCGGTTCTATTCCATGTATGGCGCCTTCCAGCCCAACGCGAGCCACCTCAGCAGCATTGACTATCCAGATCTCTGCGTGGGCGTCGCCGGTGCATCGACGGCCGAGGGCGCACACGTCCAGGCCGTAGCCTGTGATCCGGGTCTAATGGAATTGCAGCTCATAAAGGACGCCGGCGGGCGGCTGGTATTCACACACAGCGCCAAGTGTCTCGCTCACGACTCCTCGGGCATGATAGCACAGGCGACGTGTTCGACCGACGCGGCGAGTCAGCAATGGCTGTACGACTCCCTGGGGCGGCTCCATCCAGCATCCACGCGCAGCCAGTGTCTGGCACTGGAGTCCCCGGGTTCTGGAAGCGCCTCGGTGATGCTGAGCAACTGTAGCGACTCGCCTGGTCAGCGCTGGTACGCACCGGAAGCCAAAGACCCGAACAACCGCCCGCAAAACGCCTACTACCGACCGAACCGCGACGAGTCCTCTGGACGAGTAGGTACGACAGCAACCTACAGTCGTTCGCCGTGTCCCGCACTTAACGCCCTTGCGAACCACGGCATTCTCCGCCGTGACGGTCGCAATATCTCGCGGATTGATCTCGTCGGTGCTGTCGTCGCGACGTTCAATATCGATTCGGCACTGGCCGAGGCCTTCCTCTCGGGGCTCCCGGACGACCACGACTTCCTCAACCTCGACGACCTCAGTGGCGGCGCGTTCGAGTACAAAGGGTCGCTACTCCATAGTGACGCATTCTTCAATCCCGACCCTGCGGCGGTCGATCCCGATCTCGTGAGCGATCTGTTTGCGCGTGAAGGCAGTGAGAACATTGTTGACCTCGTGTATTTTGCTGCGGCCCAGCGCCGGCGGCTGGACGCCCATGCGCGCACTGTGGGCACTCCAGCTGAGACCGCGCTGAGTGCAGTGAAGTATCAAAAGCCCGGTCTCTTGTTGCGTGTGCTGGGCGGTACGAACCAGGACACTATCGCGGCCGAGACCGCGAGGCTCTTGCTAGCCGAGGAACGCATTCCGGACGCGTTCGTCAAGCCGTCAGTCGCCGTCACGCTGAGCAATGTGCTGGACAGCGCCGCGACGGTCCAGGCGATCATCGAGACTGGCGCCACGCGTGCCAGTGGCCAAGGCGGCACGAGCATCGCGTGGCTCAGCCAGCCTTTCCAACCCAAGCGAGAACCCGTTTACGCCTTCAGTGGTGACGGCGTGGTCTCGTGTCTCAGTCTCACGAACGGCGTCGCGACGCTGGAAACGTGTAATGCGACCAGCACGGCGCAGTTGTTCACCTATGACGACCAGCAGCGGCTCGTGGTCGACGACTCAGAGAGCTGTCTGGACGTCATTGACGGGAAGCTGGGCAATGGCGTCGCCGTGAGCCACATTGACTGCACTGATTGGCGCCATCAAAAGTGGGTGTACGATGCCAGCGGACGGCTCCACCCACAGCACGCGCCCAAGTTTTGCCTCAGCGTTGGGAGCAATGGGCAGGGCATGCTCTCGAAATGCAGTGACGGCCGCGACCAGCAGTTCTTCACAGCGTTTAACAGCCTCGCCATGGCCGACAAACAGCTCGTGAGTGTTGCCACGACTCGACAGGGGCCTCTCACATACTGCCTCAGTGTTCGTACTGGATCGAGCCTTGGGATCGAACAGTGCAACGACGCCAAGCCACAACAGCTCTTCTCGCTCGATGACACGCAGCGACTCGTCACTCAGGTCTCGGGTCGGTGTGTATCGACCGCCAGCGACGGGAAAAGCGTGGCGACGGCCGACTGTACGGCCCAACCGCTTGCGTGGACGTACGACTCGCTCGGGCGAATGCACCTACGGGATTCGATGGCGCTATGCCTCACGGCCAACGCCAACGCCAACGCCGTGAGTGTGGAGACCTGCTCGACGTCCGTCTCCCAGCGATGGCTGGTCGCACGGCTAACGGCACGCACACCAACCACCTCTAGTGGAGGCGGCCCAGGCAAAGCGTCGGTTGGGACCACAACGAGCCCACGCAACGCTGGACGCGTCGCTATGGCATTGATGGCAGCGAGTCTCCTGGTGAGATAAACTATGGAATTAGTGAAAACGAAGTCTTGAAATGGTAAATATTAACGGTCGAAATGACATTACGGTGCTGTAACACTGGACTGTGGTGGTCGCCACAATGCCATGATCGTGATCTTCCCGTGCAGCGAAACGAATGGAGTAAAAAAAGAACAGGAACGCAATCACGGTAATCGGTAAGTTCTTTGGGAATCCAGAGGAAAGATACCTGTCTAACTGATTTTTTATGTTATGAAGCCTAGGTGAACCCACCGACTCCGACTGGATCCATCGAACTCGTTGAAGCTGGACTCCAGCTTCAAGAGACTAGAAAGTATCAACCGACACACTGGACCGTCCAGTGTGTCGGTTGATACTTTCTAGTCTCTTGAAGCCGTCCAGTGGGCGGCGTCCAGTGTACAGTAGTTCTTCCTTTGTAGCAATTGGGTTCACTTCGAAAAATGTCCCGTCTGACAGGTTTATAAAGGTTCCTACAAACCGAAACTACATTGGTAGGGTCAACAGTCAGGGCAGATGGGACAAAATATAATCTTTCAAAACTTGTCACAACCGAAGAATCACTGTACTGGAGTTCCTATGTGTCCACTGTGTGTCCACTACCACGAGGCAAGTGCAAGTGCCTGACCTCATCCTCTACGGCCCAGCTGGCAGAAATTCCATGGCGGCGGAGCATCCAGTAACACGTTTCACTTGGTTTCACTATACTGGACATGACATGGGCTCACAAAATGTCCCTAAGAATATGTCTGACCCGTAACTGGTTTGTGTACAGAACCAGCGCGCAAAGAGGTCAGGCACACGAACTATGAAGCACAGCGACAGACCAACTGAGACGGACATAGGCCTTACTCTTGCCAAGCCAGCCAGGAGGCAGACTCAAGACAGAGAGCGTTTTGGAACAGGAAATCCTACACTCTTCTGTAAGCTTTCCTGAACCATCTTCACTCTCTCTTTGATAACCACATGCTGTGTGCTGTCATAATAGTCACTGCTCGAATCCACGCCATTTCGGAATTTGACTCTTTCTCCATCGAGTCCCGGATAGCAAAATGCCGGTGCCGTCGTACGTGAAGAAAGACTCGAGTGTCTGCATCCTGTCGTCGCCGGCGTCCACCGAAGGCACGTACCGGTATATCGACATGGAGGAGCCGACGATCGCTGTGCTGGACGAAGCGGAGGACCGACACCACGAAGACGACGCCCCGGCAGAATACACCTTCAGCTGGAGCGACATTGCCTACTCGGTGCCCATCAAGGGTGAAGCCCCCAAGCACATTCTGCGCGGCGTCTCGGGCCGGTGCCGTCCTGGTGAGATGACCGCTGTCATGGGACCGTCCGGGTCGGGCAAGACCACGCTGCTCGACATTCTCGCCGACCGCGTTGGTACGGGATCCATCCAGGGATCCAT
>JAADVZ010000654.1:0-18117 GCA_023335925.1 Pythium phragmitis | reverse complement strand
GTTGGTGAAGTAGTGCTGGAACTCTTCGCTCGTGAGCGTCTTGAACTTGAAGTGCTTGATGTACGCCTTGGCAAACGTCTCAAACACGTCGCGACCGCCGACGACCTCGGTGAGGTAGTTGAGGAAGTTGAACCCCTTTTCATACGGGATGGATGAGAAGACGTCGTCCGGGTCAATGTTGTCGCTGTCCGGGACGAGGTGCGTGTACGGGTGGTCAGCGCCAAAGTCTTCGACCGATTCCTTCAGGTCACGGAGCCCCATGGTCGCCTTGAGATCGTAGGCCAGAGGATCATTGTAGATCTTGGCGGCGATCTTGCGCTCGAGCCACATGGTCCAGCCTTCATTGAGCCAAAAGTCTTTCCACGTGTGGTTAGTCACAAGGTTGCCCGTCCACGAGTGGGAGATCTCATGGGCCACAACGTCGGCGAGCGAGCGGTCGCCCGCGAGCAGCGTCGGCGTCACAAACGTCAGGCACGGGTTCTCCATGCCGCCGTACGGGAACGACGGCGGCAGGCACACGAGATCGTACCGCTTCCACACGTACTCCTGGCCCGTGATCTCTTCGGCATACTTGAGGAACTCTTCAGTCTGCGAGAACTCGAACGCAGCCTTGTCGACCACGCTGGCTTCGGCCCACACGCGGCTGCGTGGGCCAATCTCCTTGGACTCGAGCTTGCCGGCGGCGATCGCGAGCAGGTAAGACGGAATGGGCACTTCCTGGTGGAACGTGACCTTGTGCGTGCCCGTGGACTCGCCGGCCTTGGGCTTGTCGGCGGCGATCGCACTGAGCAACGCCGTGCACCAGTCGGGCGCGGTCACGGTCGCCGTGTACGTAAACTTGCACGCCGGCGTGTCGGGACACGGCACGATGCTGCGTGCATGGATCGCCTGGCACTGCGTGAAGAGGTACGGGTGGGTCTTGCCGGCCGTGAGCTCCTTGCTGAGCCACTGGAGACCGCTGGAGTCGGCGGTCGTGGTGTACTGGACCTTGACTTTCTTGGTCTCGTGGGTCACGGGGATTTGGAGCGCGCTGCCAAAGACGGCGTCGGCCTTGCGCAGCGTGAACGCGACTTCCTTGCCGTCAACAAAAGCCTTTTCGACGCTCAGGTGGTTCGTGTCCAGCACGACCACGGGGTTCTCCTTCTTGGCGGCGTCGGCTAGGAACTCGACCGAGTACTCGGCAAAGCCGCGGAGCTGCTGACGCGTAAAGTCAATGTCGATGACCCAGTGGAGATGCTGGAACGCGACCTCACTCAGGTTGGCGTACGAGTGGTGGTTCAACGCGGGCTGGATGCACATGGCTTCGTCCGAGGTTCTTTCTTGCGGTCTTGCTCTGAAGATGAAATGGCGACTGGTTCGCTGATCGTGAACACGCTGGACGGATTCTTCAAAAAGGGGGGAATGGACTCTTCATCTGTCGTCCACAGATCAAGTGAGCTTCTCACCGATTTGATCCAATCAGATCACGCCATCTCTCTCCTGATTTGATACTTTGGCATGCACATATACCTTGTTCTGTAAACATGTGGTGATCCTGCTTCAAGTGGATCTGCTGATCTGTTTGGTGCCACTTGCAGACCGTGTATCCGCATGCGAATCAACTCTCACATATGTATTTATACAGTACGCGCAGACATACCCGTCGTATTCGAGAGCTCTTACCAGAATGGACACCAGCCAATGTAGCATTGGCACAGATTCTCGTGGGACGCTGCCTGGTTGATCAAGCGCTGCACCTGCGCGCTCACGTCGAGCGGTTCATTCGTCACGTCGTCAAAGTCTCGGCCTGTGAGCTTGGCTTGGACACGGCGAATGACCGCAACGGCCTTTTCATTCAACGCTTCGATTGGCGCACCAGTGCCCTCGGGGCCGAGCGCCTGCACGAGCTCGCGCTCGCGGTGGCTGCGGTTCGCGTGGACTTCTGCTTTGGTCGTGTGCGACTGCGCAACTTGGGTGGTGGCGTTCGATTGTCCTGCCTGGGCATTCGGCGGTTGTGCCGGCTGAACAATCGAAATCGACCCGCGACGCGCCTTTGCTCGGACGACACCAGCTCCGGGCGCTGTGCCTGCCTCGGCCTCGGTCTCTTGCGTCTTGCTTTCCTCCTTGCTCTCCTCTTCCATGACAGTCGCGACTACTGACGGCGGAGGCGGGTTCACTGCCGTCGTCGCACGCGTGACCGCAGCGATCGCTTCGGCTGCAGTCTGGGAAAAATTGCGGCGCAGGCTGCTCTGGCCCGCCGTGGTGACACTGGCGGCGAGATTCGAGATCTCGGCGTGGAGGTTCGTGACCGAATGATCAATGCGTTCCACCGGCTCTTGGGTGGTCTCTTCACCGTCGAATCCGGTGGCAGCCGCTGCCTGCCGCAGCGTCGCATTCGTGTTTGCACGTCGCGTAAACGCAATCGACTTGCTTATGCTCATGGGGCGCGAGCCAGCGACGGACGTCGACGGACGCGGAGGCAGTTGCGACGCACGCATACTGTGCGCGACCGACCCAGCAATGGGCCGCGCAACATCACGGCGAGTCGACGCTGCGGTCGCAGTAGCTCCATTCGCACCGGACGCCGGCGGGGCAAGAGGAGGCTGACGCACCGGCCGTGGCCGCTTGGGCATCATGCTTACCATGACTGCCGAGGCCGATAAGCTCTCAGCGACCTGGTCGTCCGCTTCTTCGTCGTCCTCGTCGTCCTCGCTGCTGCTAACTTCCGCGGATTCATCCTGCTGGCTTCTGTCTTCTTCGTCGTCTCCACTTGTTCTTGTCGAATCCTCGGTTCGAGCGGGCGCGGCCGAAACCGTTGATGGAACAGGCGGAGCGACTGCGCTTTGAACCGGAGCTGGCACTGGTGGTAGACCTGCCGACGGTGGAGCGGCAGCTTCAGGTTGCTGTGGTCGTGGTAGTGGAGCCTCCGCCGCCAGTGGAGCTCGTGGAGGGATTGCTGCCGCTGGCGGTAGAGCTGCTGCTGCTGCTGTTGGAGGAGGAATTGCCATGGGCGCCGCCGCTGCCTGTTGCCGCATCGATCCCGAAAGCACGCTCGTCCGACTAGGGGATCCGCCGCCATCTCTGGGATTCGTCGGGGCCAGCAACCGCCAGCAAATCAACGGGTCATGCACGAATGCTTCGAGCATCGCCATGAGCGAATGCCTGTTCTCCCGCAGCACTCCCATCACGGACTCGCAGCTGAATCGGAAATTGCCTTCAATACCGCTGACCTCCATGGCATTCGTGAGCATACGGGTGAGTCGGAACGGAATCTTCTCGGGGTACTTCTCGCGCTGCATCGCCACTTCAAAGCAGTCGCCGAAGTCGATATGGACAATCGTGCCCGTGAATCGGTGGAGCATCAGATTGGATGGATGGCGATCGCCGAGCCCCAAAATGTAGCCGACCATCGACATGACCGCGAGCGACCGCGTATAGTTCGTGCGGCGATCGAGCCACACTTCCGAGTTCTCGCTCTTGAGCCACAACACCTTGTACAGATCTTGACCGGCGGTATTCTCGAGCGCATACTCGAACACCTCCACCTTTTCGAGCAGTGTCAGTGCATCGTAATCCGGCGCCATCTGCAGCATAAGGCGATGCTCAATATTCAACAGAATCTTGCGGGCTTCACGGTAGTCACGGATCAGTTGGTGCAAAGTATCACAGTGCGGCACCCAGCCGACAATGCCCGCATTATGAGAGAGCGGGATGACCGGGTATCGATGGATCTTGAGCTCTTTCTTGGACGTCGTGCGGTCGTTAATGAGCAGTGCGTTCACCAATCCAAAGAGCTGTGTCACACGCTCGTCTTGCCGCAAGTCTTCATGGCCCTTGAGCAAAAACATATACTCCAGGCCGTTCGATCCGACGAGCGTGATGCGACGAGGACGCTGCTTACTGGTGATCACCTGGATCGTCGGCAGGAAGCGACCAATCTTGACAATACTGTGGCCGGCGCGATACGTGCCCGGCACGGCTAATTGGAGGTTCCGTGCCTGCAGCAAATTCGGCGAGACGTACTGGAGCTCGAGCGTCGTGAGCTGCGGCAGCTGCTTGTTGATGCGCCGGAACACGTGGTAGTACAAATCCCACGCACGGTTCAAATCACTCTCGTTGCCTTTGCGCTTCGTGCCGCCGTGCATAAACCGCTGGAGCCACTCGTATGCCTCTCGCAAATCACTGCCAAACGCCTGCTGGAAGCTCACTTCGCGGAGCGTCTCGGGTCCGCTTTCCATCATTTGGTGAAGTGGTTCGAGCACAGCGACCATCCCATCCACGTCGTGCTCGCCAAAGTATAACCTCGAGGCTTCCTCTAGGCCTTCGTGCCACATTTCATGCCACAGGATCGCAACGCGAATCAGCTCACGACTGACAAGCAAGGCTTCATCAACGAGATCCACATAGCTGCGGCGCATCGTGTTCATGATCGCTTCGGCGGCGTGCTGGCGAACAGGCAGCGGACTCTTCAGCGCGACCGACAATGGGTAAATTAATGCATGCGGATGCTTCCCGCCAATCGCACACAGTAACCGCTGCAGTTGCGCTTGGATCCGCTGGTACGGCGTGTGGATGCGGGCAATCAGTTGAGGAATCACAATGAGCCACGTCTCAATACTGATCGATGCAAAGCCCTGGACGAGCGCTTGGTGGACGTCGGCACGGTGACCATAAGTGAACCACAGCGTGAGTACGCGCAGAATATCTTGCTGAACGTTAGCCGCCCAGCGACTGCGGCCCAGTGCGATTGACCGGAAAAAGCCCTCCATAGCTGACGAGATGTAGGGCCCCATCGCGGCGGCCCCCGAGGCCGAATTCGTCGAGGAGCACTGCTCGACGACGTGAAAGTTCATGAGTGCCCACGCGTGCCAGGCCTTGTAACTTTGCGGCTCGAGCTCGGTACACATCTTGAGTGACGAGAGAATCGCCGGCACCGAGCCGACACGATCGAGCTGTTGGTCGTGGATCGCGAGCTGCCATTCTGAGAGCTTGAGATGACATTTAACAAGCAGCTCTTCTTCGCCGCTTGACGATCGCGATACCGAGAGAGCAGGAGAAGGAGCTGCTTGTGGGATATTCACGACCCCCGGATTTGCTATTCCAGTGGCGCCACCGCCGTTCAGTCGCTGCCGCAAAGAGGCCGACGACGCCGAAACCTTGTGCACGAGCGACTGAAGTTCAGACACTGCCTTCTTCTTGTCACCGACCGCCCACAAATGCTTCAGATACGCAAACGCGACTCGGTGGTGCTCGCGCTCGCCGTAGCCGACCACCCCTGGACCACCAGTAGAGACCTCGCTGCCCGACGGTGCCAGCGAAAGAGATTTGGTAAACACTTTTAAGCTCATCGACAGATTCCCCGACTGCCGACAGAGGCTCGCGAACTGGAGCCACGTGTCCATGTCCTCATACGGCGCGACAATCAGTGAGCGCACGGCCAAAATTTGCTGCCACACGTCGACGACCCGCTTGCAACCGGTCTGGAGACGCGCGTGCCACATGCGAATCAAGTGGCGCTTGTACCGCGCAGCCTCCTCAGTCTTGGCGACTTGCAGACGAAGCTTCTTGTACGTCACAATCTCTTCGAGTTCACTGAGCTGCTGGAGCATGACCATCGACTGATATGCACGGCTGTACGACTCACCAACTAACGCCCCTAGCTTGACGTCTAGCAACTTGCGGGTCTCGTCGATGCACGCGTGCGCCGTATCAAATTGGTTATGGTGCACGGCGAGCACGGCACGGAACAGTGCACTCTCGGTGTCGGTTTCGGCCATCCCGGGCGAAGAAGGAGCCAAGGGCATTGGTCGTGAAGAGACTGTCGTCAGTAGATTGCTCGTCGACGTATTGGCGGAAGTATTACCACAGGCAACGTCCACGTACGTGGCCATTTGATCCCATTGCGCCAGACACCACGACGCCTTGGCTCCGAGCATGGCGATGTTGTGAATCGCCGTGTCGTCATTTCCGGCGCCGTCCTCAACACTGGATACGAGTGTCGTCGAGCCCGATTGCGAGCTAAAGCTCGATTGTCTGGACAAAGATCCACTCGAGGTCAGTCGGCGAGAGCTTGACGGACCCGACGCAAGGTTGGAGCTGCTCATCGACCGACGGCTCGGTGGTGCTTGCTGAGCCTTTTTCTTTTCTTGCAAGTACCCATAGACAGTGGCCGTGAGGTTTGCGAGCTCTTCCCATTCGCCCAGCGCTTCGAGACAACGCATCTTGCCGATATACACTTCCATGTCCACGGCGCGCGGGTCTCCTCCTTCGTGCAGATCCCACTCAGCGATCCTGGCGTCATACAGTTGCAACGCCGCCTGCCAGTCCTGGAGCTTTTCGTACCACGTTTCTTGCACGAGAATCGGTCGGTCCGCGGGCGACTGCTTTTGAGCGTACTTCAGAATGCCCACGGCGGCCTCGGGCTGGCCCAATTGATTGTTAATCGAGATCAGCGACTCGATGCACGTCGACGGCGAAGTGTGAAACTCGAGCTCCTTGTAATGGAGCGCCTTGGCATACGCGTGGCATTTTTGTGCCAGTTCCCCAAGTTCACGAATGTCAATGGGCAGTGCCTCGACGTCGTGCTCCATGAACTCAGCGAGGTTGAGTAAAACCTGCAAGATTTCGGCGGGGATCGTGTCCGACTGGAACGCCGTTTCGAGAGCTCGCACGAGGTAGTCTTGATATTGCTCGTACAGCTCATTCCAACACGACACAAACGCAGGATTGAAGAGTTCTCGGGCCAGTGGGTTATAAGCCTGTGCCAACGCACAGCACGACCGCAACGCCGCGGAAGGGGATTCGCGCAACAGCTCGATCGAGAACCGCCGCATCCACTCGAGCCAATCTTCCCGTGTGCTGCGCTGCGAAGCCTCCCACGCACGCCGGAGGTTTTGCTGGTTCACGTGGAGTCGCACCGTGTTAGACGGCACGTTCGACGTCGGCGCCGCAAGCCCTTCACTCATGCGGCGGGTCATCATCTTCAAGCTAGCATTGTGGGTAAACACTTCGTGCTCCAAGAGCCACGCGAGGTCAATGCGTTGTCCGGTTTTGAGCTTGTCCATGGCGTGGCGCAGCGTGAGCTGCATGTCGCCACACTCATTGGACGGGAGCGTCGCCAGCATTTGCGTGACTAACGGACCGAAATTGAGAAACTCGCCTTGAAGCTGGTACAAAAGCGAGGCCAGCGCGTACAACAGCACATCGGTGAACTGCTTCGCCTCGGCTTTCGTGGCAGCGATCGGTGCGAGACCCGCACTCGACGAACTGGCAAGGCTCTGGGCGCTAGAAGATCCATCGGTACTTCCAGTCGCTGAACTGCTTGATCGGCCGCTTCCTCCGTTCCCACTCGAGACAAAAAATGAAGAATGCTTGGCCGTGATCTGGCGTGCGACGCGTGCAAGTGGCTGAAGCACTCGCGCACCAGCGTAATGTTCAAATTTTGCGACCATACATACGCGTGCGATCGTATACATGACGGCAATCTTGACATCCAGCACCGTATCGAGACTCTCCATGAGTCGCAATAGCGCCGGCAGCAGCAAGTAGACATAGTCTTCGACTGCGTCGCTAAACACAATCAGCGCTTGTACGACCTGGGTCTGGAGCGCCGCCATGGCTTGCTTGCGTGCGGCCGTAGCCGTCTTGTCGCGAGTGCTTGTGGTAGAAGTAGTGCCAGCGACTGCAGCAGCTCCCGTGAGGCCACTATCGCCCCCAACGACTGATCCACTCATCACCATGAGTTGGTGGCCGCCAACGCCCACGCTCGATCCGTTGGCGCCGGGTGGTGCAACGACGGCCGCTGCCCCACTACCGTCACTGCTGGTCGCCGCAGTTGCGCCTGGAGCCGCTGACGACGACGACGCCGCCAACACTTCGAAAAACACTTCTGGGTGGGCATGCGGCTGCAGTACGTCCACGATCTTCGGAAGCACCTGAGGGAAATAGACAGTTCGGAATTCCGTGGGTGCCGCTTGGCTCATCTTCTCGAGCAGTCTGATAATCTGCGGTAAGTGCTGACCCCAGTACCGCAGCGAGAGTAGCAGAATCGCCGGAAAGAAAGGCTTCATATGCGACTGCACGATCCCCACCAGCGTCGTGAGTTGCAGGAACAGTGACTCTCTCAGTCGTGGCTCGCCGCGCGCAAGCACTCGCAGGAACGGAGGCACAATGTACGGCAGGAACGGCACGCACTGGATATGGAGCGACTTGAAGATAAACATAGTGGCCTGGATCACACCATGATGGTGGGCCGACAACGACGGCTCGTTCAAGATCTTGAGCAGTGCCGAGATCGCGACTGTGGGGAAATACGATTCCGACGCGGGCGAAATTCCGCTTGCATCCAGGGAATCCAGCGCGTCCCCGCTTTCGGGAAGCAGCTTTTCGAAGTAAAACTCGACGGCGTCGCCCTTTGCTGCCACGACACGGCCGCTGACGCTATGTACTGACGCGGTGGCGACGGCTCCTCCTCCACCTGGTGCGGATCCAGCGTCGTTTGCCGTTGTCGTTCGCTTCGTACCAATCGGCGCCGCCGTGAACAATTGCAGTTCAATCTGCTGCTTCTCGTTCAGGATATCGGACCCAGTCTGACTGGTGCTGGAAGACGCTGCCAAGCTATCAAAATCCAGCCCGGGCACGAGCCGACGGATCGCCTCGAGCTCTGTGGCCAACGTGGCACTGGCGGCATCCTCCTCCAACGACTCGGCTCCAGCCTTGGCGGCTTGCTTTGCTTTCTTCTTCTTCTTGTCATCCACAAGATCCTCATCAGCTTCCAGCATCGAGGCTCGTGACAGACACAGCTTGTACTTGTACGGATCCAACGCACCGAGAATACCGATCGTCTTCATGGCCTCGCGTCGCAGCGTCCACGGTGTCGCGGCGCTGTGCTGGAGCATGCTTAACAAAATCTCGAGCAGCTTGGGGAACGCGACGTACGGCCGCACGACGCAGGCTGTGCTCCCAGCCAACTGGCCCATAGTCTGCAGCGCCAGTTGTCGCTTCTCCATGGACGAGTGGTCTTGCAGCGTGTGGAGGATCAATGGAAACAGATATCGCTCGTACCGTGCGACTTGATGCTGCGCAACAAGTGCGAGTTCGCCGAGCGTGACCAGCACTGCCGATGCCAGCGAGGCATTGTTGTTGTGGTTGTAGGTGATATAGTTGGGCCCCGACGACGAGACCACGACAAGCTTGGGCAGCAGGACGCGCAAGATGCGTACGATATACGGATCGATGAGATGGTGCCCGCCACGTATCAGCAAGCCCAGCAATCGCGTGGCATCTTCTTTCATGCGTCCATCGGTCGCGTTGGCGTGCTCGAGCTCGGTCAAGAGTTGCAGCAGCATGCGCCGCAGCGATGGCATAACAAACGCCGGATTGCGCGGCGTGAGACGCTCGAGCAGCTGCATCGCGCGCTCGCGGATCGCGGCGACCTCGTCGTTGAGCAAAATGAACAAAGCTGCCAAGTGGTCTTCCTGACTGAGCCACAGATCAAACCGCATGTCGAGTGAATCGACGACGCTCTTGCGCACGTGGAAATCCAGGTCTGAGCATCCGACCAGCAAAAGCTGGGCCAAAAGCTCATCAATCACGCGACCACTCGGACCTCGCTTGGTCACGTGGCGCCAGCTTGGGGCTTGCTGGGCCTGCAGGTGATACATCGAGCCACTAGATCCGCTGGAGGCCGACGAGGAGGGCAACAGCAACTGGCTGCACGTGACGACGGCTTGCTGACGCACGCGTGGATCACTATGCTTCAGATATAGCGCCACGCAATCCCGTACAAATGGCAGCAAGCAGAAATTGCCACTGAAGTCAAAGCAGCTCAACGTGCGTAGCGACAACAGAATGATCTCACGCTCATCGGCGTTATCCCCCTTGAGCAGATGAAAAGCGTGGTACGTCGAGCTCGAGGATTGCGTAAGATGTCTCTCGTCGTCATACGTCGACGCCGAAGACACGCCCGAGCCGGACGACGGCGACGAGGCCACGCCGACCGTCAGCTTCATGGACAGGAGCAATGCCTGCACGACGCTCGTGCTTCTCGCCGGTGCTGTCGGTGGAGACGCTGTCATCATCGAGCTGGAGCTGCTTGTTTTCTCTATGCCAAAATACGAAGAGTGATCGCCCTCGCCATGGAGGCCGCCATTACCCAACTCGCCGGGTACGGACGAAAACGGCACGCCGCGAAGCGTCTTGGAGATCTCATTCAAGAGCGTTTCTTGAACATTGGGCACGACACTTGGCACAGCCGCGACAATCTGCGAGAGCGAATCCAAAAGCTCGTCACTGAGCCCACCGAGCATCATGATCTCGAGCAGCTCGCTCAAATGGGGCTCGAATTTCTCGTGAAGCGCCTGGCTCAAATGGGCAACACACGTGAGCGTCTCGACGCAATAGAGTTTGTTAAGCTTGGCGTTTGTGAGCCCGCGGCTTGAACTGCTGCTGCTCGTGGTCGAGAGCTGGTTTTTGGCGAGCGATTCCTTGACGAGCTTGACGATCGCAGGCACATGCGGGAGAATATTTTCACCAATTGCCGACGCCAGTTTCCCAAGTGCCAGGAACGCAATGCCCCGCTCGGACGGCGCGGTGTAGCTCACGATGCGCTTCATGAGATGCGTGAGCGACACGTCGAGATAGTGGCGAATAAACGCGTCGGGACAAAACGCTGCGAGTTGTGGCAAGAGCACACACACGGTCCGCCCAACGAGCTTGTCCTTGGCATCCTTGTAGAGCAGCACAGTGTCGCACACTTCACGAAAGCGCGGCAGCATAAAGCCGCCCGTGTTCTGCAACAGCTCGCCAATCACGAGCAGTGATCCGTGGACACATTCCCACGACGCGGCCGTGGGCGGCGATGTTGTGAGCGGCGATCCACTTGGCGGAGATTGCCCCAAGGATCCGCTAGCGAGCCCACCAGGAGCTCCGGTTGGGCGGCTATGGGACGTCGGCAGATTTAATCCTTCAAACACTTGGTCGTACACTTTGCAGTACCACTGCACGCGGTGGCGTGTCTGGCGCTTCGCGATGAGCTCCAGACACGCACGCAACGCCTCGGTCGCGGCCTCTCGAATCTCGACGCGTGGGTCTCTGATCGCGCCCCAAATTGACTGGAAAAACGTCGTCAAATTCACGTGGAAAAGCGTCGGTGCACTCTGCGCGAGTTCGCGCAACACAAAGCACGCAGCGAGCCGCCGCTGGCTAAAGAGCGCGTCCTGTCGCCCGCCGCGCGACGCCGGTGCTGCCGATGCATTACCCGAGTTCCCATTACTGCCGCCGGCGTCACTGCCGCCCGTGGCCGCGCCGCCCTGGAGCCACTCGAACGCGCGCTTGACTTCAAAGTCGACAAACGCTGCGACCAGCGTACCGCTGACGCCGCCGCCGGCGTTGGTCGCATTGCCGCTCGCCAAGTGGCCGAGCGCAGCGCTGGCCGCGAGCAGCGCCGTTCGCGTCACATTGGGCTGCGCCAAAAAGTTGCGCAGGTAGTTGGCAAAGCGAATAATCTGGTCTTCCTGCGCGAGATCAATGAGCAAATCAATCGCTGCGAGCGCGCCGAGCTGGTCGCTTTCGTGGGAGCTCTGCAAGAGCGCGAAGAGCTGCGGCGCGAGCTGCTGGAGCGCCTTGGCGTACCGCTCAGCGCTGAGCTGGCGCGCGAGCGACGCCACAAACGCAAAGAGGTCGCGCGCATGCTGCGCGCGGCGGGACGCGTCCTTGGTCGCGAGCCGTTTCACGAGCGACGCGACAATGGTCTCGACGTGCTCGCGGTCCTTGTTGTATTGCATGGCGCTGTGTGTGGGGAGATATAGAGAGACAGAGAGGCAGCCGCCGCCATGCACCGCCGCACGGTTCCCGTTCGCTTTCCCCTTTGGGCCGAGACTTTCCTGTGGTTGGAGACGAGATGAGAAAAGAAGGAACTGGGAAATGATGGAGAAAGAATGGGGATATTCGTTTTGAGAGGTTTGGAGGAGTTTGAAACAGGATGCGATGTATTAAACAGATCAAGCCATATCGGTTTGGACAGGGGGGAATGATTAGAGGTGTGCAGGGGGTTGCCGGAGCCATGCAAACTGGAAAGTGTAGTCGACGCCTGGCACAGCCACCCGCTGTGGTAAGCGTCGTCTTTCCCACAGAGTGCCTGTGTGTCTGTGGAGAACGTACCGAATTGGCGAACGCCGTACTGCATCACGAGAATGGACCACATGATGACCTTGGACTGGATGCTGGCCTGGCGGGTATCGAGCACGAATGCGATCTGGTGGAGCAGTGAGAGCCCGAGCTGCCGCCACAGGATGATCGCAGTGATGACTAGTGATACGAGCTCGAGAAACGCGTAGATGGAGATGGCGGCGATCTGCGAGACGAGCGTCTCGGCTGAGAGGTGCATGAGAAAGTCGTAGAACCGGCGGTTGGGCAGGTTGAACATGATCACCAAGTACATGTCTGGACAGCACACACAAAAACACAACGCCAGTCAGCTCCACAGCAGGCGCGCCATGCGGTAGGAGTCAAGGAGAGAACGTACTAAAGAGACACGGGATAATGACCTCGGTGTACTCAACGAGCGCGATGAACTCGGTCACAAAGAAGAGCTTCTGCGCGCGCCGTACGAGAATCCCGCGGTCCTTACTACTCAGCACTTGCAGTTCGGGCGGAAGCGGGCCACCCGCGAAAGTGCGTAACGACGGGCCAAATAGCGAGCCCGAGTCGACCGCAGACCCGTGCCGTACCTTGCTCTTCTTCATACTGCCGGATGCGAAACTTCTTGACGCAGAACGTCCTGAACTATCGCCGACTTTGCGACTGCACAAGCGACAGCAAACCGACTTCAGTAAGGCCGCAAAGCTTTCGCTCTGTCTGTGGGGATCATTCGGATCCACTGGACGGCCATGGAACGGCTCGTGCTCGGCAATGTTGTTGGCGAGCGAAACAATGTTGGTGGACGACGAGACTTCCGGCTTGCGTGGCAGCATGGGCATGAGTCGTCGCAGGATCGTGTGGATGTCGCGAAAGGAGAACCACATGTGGACAGCGTCAATGACCATGAGCGCGGCAATTGTATGCGCGCCGGAACTGCCCTGCATCGAGAACGATACAAACAGTGCGTGGAAGACTTCGACGTTGAAGATCACTCCTTCGGACCGCGCCTCGTCCGTGTTGGCGAGCCAACGGCTGATGACGTTCTTTGCTGCGACTTTGATACACGGCAATATAAAGACAGACGCCGTTTGCTTCCACGCCGAGAGCCTCACAAAGGCGGTATTGTAGAGCGGGTACACGACGGCCAACGCAAACTGGCACACGCAGACAAACTGATGGCGCTTAAGGTCGACCAGTAGCTGCGGCTTTTCGCGGAGCTGCTGGCGTACCGTGAGCAAGAGGAGTCCCACTAGAATGATGAGCCACGGAGTCATGGCAATGTTTGGAGTGAAGGGCATTGGGTACGCGATCTTGTCAGCAATCAGATACCCACCGAACGTGGTGACGATCGAAGAGGGGACCGCGATGGCGACCATGGCGCGTCGTGATAGTTCAAGTGATGGCACGTGCTGACGGAACTGTTCAAGCACGCACATGGAACCGGTTGTTGTCATGAGGAGAAAACGGATCCATACATTGGGACTACTGCGCGCATCGTGGGTCTCGGGGTCTTCGAGCGGAACGATCTCAGAGAGCAGTACAAAGAGAACACCGGGTACGGGCGTGGCAAAACAGATAAGCAGCGCTCGCCACCACGGCGTTCTCTCCACGTATGCGTGGAATGCCTTGATGTGGTCGATCGGATAGTCGCCGTGGAGCTCGGCTTGCACGGCGTCCCATATGCGGTGGACGCCTGAGACCCAGGAGCCAAGACAGCCGCGCCGAGTTGGCCGTGCCGAGCCCACGCGGCTCATGACGTGAATGACGATGGCAACAGAGAAGGCGGTCTCTTTGATCTCCCTCATTTCAGCACTCGACAAGGTTGTCGGCACGTTCCTTAAAATAGACCACCGCGACTGGATCGCGCAGAAGAGTCTTAGGAGTCACTCGTGTGTTAATGAGGTTGATGGAGTATTATTACCACTTCAATACGATACATCAAGTTGTACAATAAACCGGTTTTCTACCGGTATTGCGTGGTGATCGTCCAACGTTGCGTAAACGATCAGTTTCTCATGGATCCCTTCATTTCGAGCCCAGTTCGCCTGGTGGGGGGAATCGCCGCTACGAGCTCATCCTCCCACTCCTTCTTCTTCTTCTCACTCCCTCCTCCGCTCGATTGAATCAACGAGAATGGTGCTCCCGCGGCCACGCTACGCCGAAGGCTTCTTCAAGAACCGCCGCGCGCAGCAGCTCTTTTACTCGGCCTTTTTCCCCGAAAACTCGGTGACCGAGGGCGTCGAGGGCGTCGTGCTCTTCATGCACGGCATCAATGAGCACTCGCAGCGCTTCACACATGTCTACGAGCGGCTTGTGGCGCACCGCTTTGGCGTGATCGCGTACGACATGGTGAGCCACGGCCGCAGCGAGTGCGACGTGCCGGGGCTCCGTGGCCACAGCGAGAACTTCCACCACATGGTCGACGACACGAACGACTTCCTCACAGTCGCCAAATATTCCGTGCTCAAGGACTTGCTGCCACCGGTGCAGCAGCACAACGCGGTGGCACCGCCGCCGCTGTTCTTCATGGGCATCTCGTACGGCTGCCTGGTCGGGCTCCACACGATGCTCTCGGGCGAGCATCCGTTTAGTGGCATGCTCATGGCCGCGCCAGCGCTCGGCGTCGAGCTCACGCTCACACTGCGGATCCAGAACCTATTTGCCGCGCCCGTGGTCTGGGCATTCCCACACGCGCGCATCGTGCCTGGCGTCAACCTCGACGGTACGTGACGTGGGAGATAGGAAGTACTTGCTACTGTCTATGGGGTCTTTGCCTAAGATGGTGTGATGCATATGCCACAGGGCTCAGCCGCAACGAAGCCTTTGTGCAAGACTACATGAACGACAAGCTGAACATCACCGATCAAATGACGGCGCGCATGGGCGTCAACACGGTCGGCGCCATGGACCGGCTCATGGCCCACGAGGCGCTCACAGACCGCGACAGTGCGTTCTGTAAAATGCCCGTGCTGATTCTGCAGGGCACGCAGGACAAGGTCACGAGTCTCCCCGTCGCGCGTACGTTTTACCAGCGCATTGCGAGCTTTGACAAGCAAATGATCGAGTACGACGGGCTCTACCACTGCCTGTTTAATGAACCTGAGAAAGAGAAAGTGCTCGAGGACTCGACGTCGTGGCTCGTGGCGCGCGCGCGCCAGGCGAATGCGTTTGCCGCGGCGCAGCGCGATGCCAAGCCCGTCGTGCAGGTGTCCCCTACCGCCAAGCTGTGAGCACCAAACCACGGGCCTGTTTGTGACATGGGTGGTAGCTCTCTGAGGAGATCTCTTCAAAGATCAAGGTTTGAAAAATAATGCACTTTTTCATATTATCGACACCTAGGCACAGATACTGTTCTCATGTTCACCTGGGGGGAACCGCGTCACGAGCCAATTTGTGATATAGTCGGTGACGGTCTCGCGTTCGGGTTCGTTAAAGAGGCAGTGGTAGAGACCGTCAAACTTCTGGAAGGTCTTGTCTTTCGACGCGACCCGTTGGTAGAATTCATCGGCGAGTGCGACGCTCGTGATCTTGTCTTCCGAGCCTTGTACGAGCAGTAGCGGCATGCGACAGAACGCACTCTCGCCGTCGACAACTCGCGTGTCGTGCTGCACTTTCTCCATGGCTGCGAGCGACTCGGTGGCCATGCGCACAGTGAGCTTGCCCTTGATGACCATGGGGTCGGCCATGTAATCTTGGAGGAATTCGGGATTACGTGACAGGAACGCATAGTTTACCCCTGGTGTGACGCGCGCACGTGGCATGAACCTTGCCACGGGCGTCAGCACGGCACGCTGGAACCGCAGCACGGCTGTCCACTCGACCGACAGCGCTGGCGCGGCAAGTACGACAGCGGCAAATTCATGCTGTTCAGAGAGCACCGTGTGAAGTCCGACCAGCGAGCCATAGGACATACCCATCAACACCAGAGGTGGCACAGGGCCTTGCAACATTTGCGGGAAGACGGACTGCTTGACGAGCTTCACGAACGTGTTGGTATCGTCCACGAAATGCTGGAATTGCTGTGCGTGAGCACGCTCTCCACATTCGTCATCATCGCTGCGGCCGTGGCCAATGAGATCGTACGCGACGACACCAAAGCCGCTTGCACAAAGCACGTCAAAGAGATGCGTGAAGCGACGCGCGTACTCGCCAATGCCATGGAGAAAGACCACGACACCGCGTAGCTGCGTGCCATCGGGGTCTTGCGGCGGGAAGTAGGAGCAGTAGTACAGCCACTGACCCAGCGCGTTCTTGAACTTGCCATCGTGGAACCGCCACTTCTTGTGCTCAGACGCCACTGATGAGTCCGGTGACGTCGTGGATGCGCAGTCGGCTGCAGTCGGCTTGACCGGTGCACAGTCGTCTTGAGCCATAATGAATGCCTGCGAATGGATGGAGGAACTCGGCGGTCGAGGGAAAAACTGGAAATGCGGTCCATGGCGGCGGCGTGCTCACAGAGACCCCTCCCAACGTTAGCGGCCGCCACAATGGCGCATCGCTCCTTGTTGAATCAAAAACAATTCACCGCTGGTCGATATCTCTATCTCAGTTAGCCACAGCTCTTTTATCAAAATTGCACTTATTTAAGATCATGAGCAATCAACTGCCGAAGTTGAAGTTGGGCAGACGGGCCATGCGAGCCAGAATATTGGGTGGATAATGTGGACAGACGTCACAGGCGTGACACTGAGACTGGGGAATCAACTGGATCAGCATCACTCAGTGATATCCATTGTAGTACAATGGACTCGGACTGGACAATCGTAATGTTGTGTACAAGGCGTCCTCGTGAATACTCACTTCTGTTGTCTCTTGGATGCGGTGATGGACCTCTGCTCTGTCACAGGAAAATGTTTCTTTTGGCTCGTCCAAGGTGACGCAGACGATGACCCGAAGTGCAGCGTGAGCTCCTTGTCAATGGCTCCGTGACCGAGGTTCTGCTACACTCTCCCCTGACTTTGCGTAATATATATCCCGTCCGACGCTGGGTTTGATCGAGTCACATGTGTGGCATGGTGGACTACAGTGGCACGGCGACTCTTTTTCTGGCCCACATCAAAGGGTTTTCAGTACATCGTGTCCATGTGCTGGACTGAGACCCGAGACTTTTGATGGACGGAATGTCCCTACGTACATGGGTATGGGCGGCGACTGTTTGTGTTGAAAGAAATGAGACTCCGCCCTCTCTAACCGCGATCTGAAGAAAGATACGAATGTATATTCGTGGAAATACCGACATGTTCGAGCCATGTCATCCCTTCTTGTTGTTCACTACTGTACCCTGACTGACAAGAAGCAGACAGCATAACATCCAGACGCCTCACGCTTTCCTATGGCGCTGCGACCGGCGGGAAGCGCTCGTGGAGCCACTGCTGGATGCTGTCCATGACGCGCTGGCGGGCAAAGTCTTCAAAGAGCACATGGTAAGTGCCGTCAAAGTCGATAAACTGCTTGTCGGCATTCGCAATTCGCTCGTAGAACTTTTTCGCGCCTGGACGATAGCAGACGCGATCGAGCGTACCCATCAGCATCAGCACGGGCGTGCGGCAGAACGTGCTCATGGGATCGTCAAACGCCTTAACCTTCCGCAGCTTGTTCATGTGGTCGCCGAGGGCCTTGCCCATGAGACCCGTGATTTTCGCGCGCACCGTGAGCGGGTCGGCGTCATAGTCTTTCCCGACCAGCTCGTCGCGGCAGACCCACCTCTCGTCGACGGCGGGCACGGACCGCACCGTGGGCATGAGCGGCACAAACAAGTTGCCGACGGCCGAGAGTCCGCGTAGCGCGGGCTTCATCGCGACACACGGACCAGCGAGCACGAGGGCATCGATTTGGTGCTGTTCGCTCAGCATCGTGTAGATCGTCACAAGCGTGCCCATGGAGAAACCCATGACAATAAACGGAAGGGACGTGGAGACGTCCATCTTTGGGTAGATCTCATCCTTGGCAAACGCGATGAAATCGTTCGTGTCGTTCACCATGTGCTCAAACGCCTCCACG
>JAADVZ010000653.1:0-18147 GCA_023335925.1 Pythium phragmitis | reverse complement strand
TACCCAGCCTTGTCCTTCCATGCAAGGCTCGCTGTCTGCAGTGGGGTGCTGCAGGAGACACTCGCCGTCGCACAGTCATCAGCTTGATGCCCTCCACGATCATCACCATCCTGAACCCAAAATCCCAAAACACAAGTGACCAACACTCTTACTTCTATTTCAACCAATAATATCAATCATAGTCAGCATATCCACCAATCAACGATGGCTTCGTCGACCCCAATAGCTCCAAAGATGCTCGCTAAGCGGATCGCCACGACGCTCAAGCCGGCGATGACGACCATGATCGACATTGGCGCAAACCTCACGGACCCAGTGTTCGTCGGCAACTACCGCGGCAAGCAGAAGCACAGTGTAAAGCACTCTTCTCCCTCTGCCCGCCCTCGCTTTCACGGATCACTGATGTAGCTCTTCGCACTTTCCCGCGCAGGATGACATGAACACGGTCTTGGCGCGTGCCAAGTTGGCTGGCGTCCAGAAGATTATCATCACAGGTCCAGAGTAGTGAGCAATACTGAGCCGCAGTCCCCATAAAGAGATTTCCTGACTGGGTGAATGCATCCAGGCGGCTCGCTCTCCGAGAGCAAGCACGCGCTCGCGCTCGCCCGCGAGAAGAACGTCATTGAGGGCGAGCGTGGGCCGGCGCTCTACAGCACTGTCGGCGTCCACCCGACGCGGTGCGGCGAGTTTGAGGAGAACGAGCTCGGCCTGGACGCGGACGCGTACTATGCAGAGCTCGAGCGCGTGTGCCTCGACGGCAAGCAGGACGGAACCGTGCGTGACAGGAATCCTACCGATTCCTCATATTTGGATTCTAATATTTTGATATGTGAACGGCAGATCGTCGCCATCGGCGAGTGCGGTCTCGACTATGATCGCCTCGAGTTCTGCTCCAAGGAACTGCAGCGCAAGTACTTTGAGCGGCAGTTCGCGCTCGCCGAGTCCACGCGGCTGCCCATGTTTCTCCACAACCGCAACACCGACGGCGATTTCTATGGTGCGGTTTGAGTGATTCCGAACTTTCAGCAAAACGTTGACATCTTTCCCGCAATTAGAAATGATCGCGACCCACCGCGCGCGGTTCACCCACGGCGTGGTCCACTCGTTCACGGGTTCCACGGACGAAGCGCTCAAGCTGGTGGAGCTGGGGTTGTACATTGGCATCAACGGCTGCTCGCTCAAGACCGCCGAGAACCTCGCGACGGTCAGGGCCATCCCGACCGACAAGCTCATGATCGAGACGGGTGCGTGGTTCGTCATTCTATGTGAGATAGTGGAGGGTGGCTCATGGCGCGTACATGAATCATTTCAGACGCTCCGTGGTGTGACATTCGTGCCACGCACGCAGGATTCCAGCACGTGCAGACCACGTGGCCCACGAAAAAAGCCGAAAAGCACGACGACGCGAGCCTCGTCAAGGGCCGAAACGAGCCGTGCACGTTGCGGTACGTGGCTGTCTATCCGTGCGGAGCCCACACTGGCTCATGCTGACTGCATCCCCCTCTCTTGTAGCCAAGTTCTCGAGGTCGTGAGCGCTGTGCGCGGTCAGGACCAGCACGAACTCGCGGCATGCGTGCTTGAGAACACGCGGCGAGTGTTTTTCCCGCTAGAGGAGGCGGCCTAGTTAAACCCCTCGTCAATAAAGCGGCCACTGGCCACAAGGGCGTCGAACCATCGACTGCCTCGCCGCACTTGGTCGGCCTCGAACATCTCGCGGATGCGGTGCACGAGCGTCACGCGGCCGCACACAAAGAGCCGCGAGCCGTTGGAGGATTTCATGGCGTCGACGATCTCTCCCATGCGGTTCGCGACCACCTCGTGCACGCGACGCCGCGCGTGGCGAGGGTCGTTCGAGAACGCGTAGTGGACTTTGACCATCATTTGCTGCTCCCAGTGGTTGAGATCGTGGCGAAACACGACGTGGTCGGTCGTGGCCGCGCCGAGAAACAGTAGCAGTGTGGGCTGCGTGGCCGGGATGGTACGGTTCCCGGGACGTGTGGAAGTCGCACCCACATGACTCCCGTGCCTTTGCGTCTCGAGCCACCGCGCGAGCCGCTCTTGAATGATTGACCGCATGGCCGAGAGCCCGACGCCCATGGTGATGCAAACCATGGGCGACACGCCATCGTCGGAAAACTGGAACCGCGACCAACTGACAAAGCCTCGAAGCGGCACACGCGTGCCCTGCGGCTGCGACAGGACGCGTTCCAAGAAGGACACGCAAAGCCCGTGTGGCCGGCCGGCCACACCCATGGACACGGCGATCTCGACTTCGTGGGGCATAACTATCGGGGACGAAGCGATCGAAAAGAACCGTGGCTTGAGTGGCGGCGTAATGTTGACAAACACTTCTAGCGGGATCTGCAGCGTCGGCGCCATCGCGATGAGCTCTAGAATACCTTTGAAGGGCTCGACGATTTGCGTGCGAAAATCCGCGCTGCCTTCGGTCGATCCGAGGTGCTCCAGCATGGCTCGCTCGTCCGAGGTCACGACAAAGCCCGCGGCGGCGCGCAAGAATTCACGGGTCACGGTGCGGAGTTCCAGGAACTCCGTGAGCATCGTGCGTACCGTACACGGAGTGGGGAATGGGAGTTGCAGGAGCCGCTGCTGTTGGAGCTCGGCGTCGTCGTCGCACGGGAGCGGCGTGAGTTCGATGACGGCATCGAGATCAAACGCAAACGCCTCGGCGACGCGCGTGATGTAGTCGAGGCTGTTTTGAGGGAAGATGGCCAGCGTGCTTACCGAGACATATGTTGTCTCGGGGTCGAGCAAGTGCACGCAAAACGTTGCGGCACGGCGCGAGCCCGGCTCACCGCCGTAGCCGGGGCGAAGCTCCACAGCCTCGATCTCGGCAAACGGTGCTCGATCAAACAATGCTATCCGCGGCGTGCGAGGGCCGGCTGGAAACGATGCGGTGCGGGATGAGGGTCCCGTTGAGGTGGACGACGCGGACCGTGACGCCATAGACGGATACAGTGTGAAGAGCTGACTATTGTCCACTTCATGGTCGAGCAGGACGCGGCAGCGAAACTCGAGCGCCACGGCACCGCCAAAGTTGTCCAGGACGCGGATCGGTGAGTCGCGCGTCGGACCGGTGGAGCCCGTGGCATCATCTAACGATTCTTCGGTCTGGTCGTCCAAGGGTGATGGCGCGACAGCGTTGGGCGCCATGGCTCGTGGCGCCATGGCGAGAGCGTCGACGGCGGATGCCATGGGCAGCTTGGCGAGCAACGCCGTCTGCCACTGTTGAAAGGTGCCGTCAATGTCATTCGAACAGTCACCCAACCCGAGCGGATGGAACCGCACGGCGCCGAGTTTCTTGAGCTTGAGATCCACCAGCTTGCTCACGGCGTTGAAAGTCAAATACACCGAGTCGCCGACGCCAAACACGGCGTACTGCATGCCCCGCAACGGCGCCTTCCGTCGACGAAACGCCCAAAAGCCCCTGTGCTGTGCTGTTGCTGAATTCATCGCAACGGTGCAAAGCGATCGACTACTGCCGGCTGCTGGCTTGCACTCGTGAACCTTGCGAGGGTTCGCGACAGCGGCGTTGATCCAGTCGCGAAAGCGCTCAGCACTTGGCGCCGGCATGCCGGCGAAATGGGTCGACACGACCACGACGAACAGCCGCGCTGGCCCAAGTCGGTCGTGCCGCGCAAACGTGGCATCATCGAACGCATCGAGATCGTGAACGACCACGCGCAGCCGTCGCTGGGTTGTCAGCTCGTGGGCCAGTGCACGTGCGTATCGCTCGGCCGCGCCAAACATTGTGCCGTAGTAGACTTCAACGTCTGTGATCTGCACGACCGGCGTGCTACCACCAACGAGGCCTCCAAGACAAGATGTCCTTGGTAGCGGCTCTTGTGTGCGTCGCGCGTCTCGCGTTCCTCCTTTGCTGTCTTTCGCCAGCGAGCGATCACTCGGCTGCTTGGCAGGTGATGACGTCGCCATTCCGGGGCAGAGACAGCAGCGAGAATCGGAAGTGCTGGAGTCCACGAAGGGTCTTCACACGGGAAAGCAGACTCGGTATTCTTGGCGAAAGGCTTGGTTGGTGGAATCAAATGCGTCCAGAAAAAGAATTCACAATGACTCAAGCGTCCGTTTCTCGCTCAATCTTCTGGTGATCCTCGCGCCGTGCACGCGTGGACGCTGCGCGCTTGTGCAGGAAATAAATCGACTGGTCGCTGCTTGCTTCTGGCCTCCCGGTCACATCAATGGGGATGAATCCTTGCAACCACTCCGGCAATCCATACGTAGATCTGCTGATCTGCCGTGGACGCCAGGGTCCGAAAAAAAGAGACCGCTAGCTCCTGTGGTTGATCGGGGAGACCAAGTCGCGCGAGGGAACCAGCGGCCAACGACGTGGTCGTGAAGCATCACGGTCGGCCGAAAGAATTCTCGCGTGTCGATGCTATGGCACCAAATCTAGCATGATCCTGGCGCTAATCCAAGATTTGCATGCAGAAGGCACTCAAACGATCCGCTTCCGAGGCCTTCCGAGGGGTTTTCTTCGCTGGCAATCTCAAAGCTCGTGGTGTTTGTCGTGTCGACACATTTTCTTCAGTGCTTCGTGACCAAGATCGGGGCGACCTCACACGTGGCTAATAGAGACGTGGGAGGCCGTCACGAGTCATTAATGTCGCCGTTGAACTCCCACCCAACAAGGCTGACGACTGACATACGCTGCTGCAGGGACTCGCGCCCGTCGCTTTCCACCTTGGTGGCTGCTTCAAATCGTTCTGATGCTGTCGCCAACGCAGCTCGTCGTACACTAAAGTCACCTCGACCAATGCCTATCTTGTCGATACTCCGGGCGGGGAGTCTCCGAGAGATCACGCACGCATTGTTTCCAAAAGAGAAGAATCGGTCGAGATCGCCCGGATCAGTACATGGTCGGCACGCGACGCAGCCAATGCGAAGGTTTCGGTACTGAGTTACAAACCATGTTCGCACAAATGTGACTACGTTTGCCTCTATGGAGGAAGAACATGGACATGAACCGCTGCCGTAATGGCCCACGACTCGTGGGCACTTGCGACAGACTACAGCAGCCCATGCTACACATGTGGGGTGGGATCCTGCTCCCTCCACATACGTCTTCGACTCTGTGAGAGAATAAGGAAGAAATGGGCGAAATCATTCTTTAGCACTCCTATCCTCCCGTCGCGATCCGACATGAATAAGACGAAAACACCCACTGGGTTGCTCGCGACACGGGCGACCGGCAATGGAAATCAAGTACGAACGCAGAGAAGCACAGATTGCTGGTCGGCTCTTCGGGCGGCGGGCGAGACGACTTTCTCGTTGCGCTTCTCCAATCGTGGAGTGGGACATTCTTCAAGAGCTCATGCATCGGGGTTCGACAGGTGGCAATAGCCACGCAAGTCCGCCAACTGCAACGTGCACACGTCTCGCTCGCTGCCACTGCCGCGACGCCACGCGCTCAGAGATCGACTTCTTCGGTACCTCGCTGCCTGGCGTTTTGTAGTGGATCCCGGCGGCGGAGCCCGGGGACAACGAGGGAGACCCATCAACACCATACTGGGGAGCTGGGACTCCCAATGCACGCCAACATTTACTCTGCTGCTGCTTATGCTGAATGGAGCAAATCCAAGACTGCTTGTCCTATTGCTAGATTGCACAAAGACGGACCATGAGGCTTGCCAGTTCGCCATATGAACTGCCCAGGAAGACCTCAGGAATGTACTGCCTTTGTCGTCGTCTCTCACGATCCGCGACAACTTCAATCGCAGCGTGCGTCTCCGCTTTCGATGTCGCATTCTCGATCACGAAGACGTAGCTACAGCTGAAGCAGATGACTCCACACGGACGGCGATCGAGACTGCGACAGGGCCGCGTACACCAAGAGTCGCGCTTTTCGACTTTGGCGAAATCACGCCAGTGGAGTCAGTCGGCCTGTCGGGTTCTTAGTCTGGATCCGTATCACGAGAAAGCGCAGTCTTCCGCGTCCAACTCATGCAGCCTGAAAACACGTTCACGATGGTCAGCACGCTTGCGTTATTCCCACCCAAGAGTGACCATCTCGTGGACGAGATTGCCGAGGCATTTGGTTTTGACCAACTGAATGCTGTCATCAAGTTGAAGTTGATGTGGTTAGTAGCGATACTGTGATCCAAGCTCGACGTCAGCCGACGTCAGCAACTACTGCCTTTCCGAACACCGTGCACTGTTCGAGTGGCCTTGACGGAACTTCTCGAGCTACGGACCGAGACTTTCTGCGAGTCGCATCGGTTTTTGTTGTTACCACAGGATGCTGGAGAGTGTGGCCGAGGCAAATGAACCCAGTACTGCATTCTCCACGATTCTCGACCTCGTTGCAATGGCACCAACGCTTCAGCTCCCCTTGGAGGTGCTGGTGAACATCACGCCGACCATGAGGCCTCGCTACTACACGATTGCATCGTCTCCGCTGGTCTCACCAGACAGCATTGATATCGCTGTCGCGCTTGGAAGCCCCAATGAACCGCGTAGCGCCGGAGTGTCCTTTTTCGCGGACATGCTCGCGACTCGGACTGAAGCTCCCGTGCCAATTCGAGGATTTATCAGTCCCTCTCGTTTCCAGTTCGCAGACGAAGGCGTTGCACCCATGGTGTTTATTACCACCGGCGTTGGCTTGACGGCCATGGATGCGATCATTCAAGAGCGACTCGCGAACTGGTTCCAGCACCCAGCAGCGGCCTCAGCGGCGATGCCCAAGCACTTGCTGTTCCTGGATGCAGCCAACGAAGACTCTCTCGTCTTGAGCAACGACTTGCGCCACTGGGAGCAGCAGCTCGCGGTCAAAATCCACTTTGCGTTCTCCAACGACCGGCGGCACGCGAGACAGTACGTTCAGGACGTTGTGGAGGCCCGCATTGACGAAGTTTTCAAGACCGTCTCGTCATCCTCCGGATCGCGCATCTTTGTGCGCGACCGCGGAGCGATGGTTGGAGCTTTTCCAGGCCGAGGAAATGCGGCGACACAACCGATGGTTCGATACGGTCCACGCAAGCGGCCGATTCATGGAGGAAGGATACGGTTGAGTTTGCGTCGGTAATTTTGATCACAAAGAGAAAAACGCTTTTTGAAAGGTTAATGCCTGGCCTGGTTATGTGTATCAGTCCGAGTTGGACCTGGTTATGTGCGATCGGACGTTTTGGCTGCGGCTCGCACGAGAACGAACGCGGAAAGGGTTGGAACCGTTGAGTGCTCACATATAAAACTGCCGCGATGACTTCACTCGAGCCAAATGCGTCGTGCGGTCGTATTCCGGGCTTCTCCCCAAGAGGTGTCCCTCCGTTTCGGCACGCTTCCAGCCATTTGCAACTTTCTGGCCATACTTCCGTTTCATCAGGCTTACGAGAACCAACTCTCTGACCTTGCACAATGTTCAAAAGCAGAGCCGACCAACCCCACGCAGCCGTCTATTCTTGCACGACAGGTAAGCATGCGGACTGAAGATAGGAAGGGATCACCCGCGACGGTGACATTAGCAGCATCAGCCTGTCCAGTAATCACTTTCCCATCGACCCTCACCAGAGGAAGACAAAGACACTTTGATAGCGTCGGTGTGGCGTTCATGCCCACCCCCGCGAGCAGTGTCTGTATGTTGTGTCAGCAAACGCGAGCGGTCGACCTTCCGGTGGCAGCAAAAACGAGCTATGCAAGTGGCGAATCAAGCACCGAGATCGTCCGCGCACCCGAACAAGTCAGCATGACAACGTCACCAACTTCTCGCACACGCTTTGGCGCAACGTTCTTCACGCCGACTTTCTTCCCTCGTCGAGATGATTTCTCTCGAATCACTGATATGGAGATTTACTACGGCACGATGTTTGGCTCGGCAGAGCATTACGCTCGCTCGCTCGCGCACGAAGTTACCACGCACGGACCAGTGCGCGTCGCGATCCGCGACCTCGACGCATTCACAGAAGCGTCCTTCTTCGGTCAACGTCTCCACCCGACGCGGCTTTTTGTCTTTGTCTTGTCGACACACTTTGCTGGCGGGCCCTCCCCAAGCGCGGAACGATTCAACCACTGGCTCGTACACCTCAGCGAGCATCAGCAAGACAACGTCCACCATGGGGAGAGCTGCGGTACAGACCTCACACCTCGCAACTCACCAGCAGTTTCCAGTACTAGTCGAACCTACGGTCCATTGCTCAGTCTCGTTCGACGTGGTTCCCGCCTGCCGTTCTCCAGCCGCACCCAGAAGCGACCTCTCGAAGGACTGCAGTACGTTGTCTTTGGCATTGGCGACTCGATGTACTTGACCTACAACGCCATGGCCAAGTCTGTGGATGCGAGGCTCAAGAAGCTGGGCGCGTCTCGACTGCTTCCTCTTGCGCTCGGGGATTGCTCCAACAATCTCGAGGGATCGTACAAGGCGTGGGAACTCATTCTTCTCCACCGGTTGCTGCATCAGCGAACGTCCTCTCTGATCAGCGACATTCGAATTGCCTCATCGACAGCGATTCGACGACTCACGAAGCACTCGCCTTTGGTCGCACCATCGGCACCAATACCTCCCACTAGTGGATGTTCAGGATTGGAAACCGTGGAGGGAAGCTTTTCGCGCGCGCATAGCTCCCATCCAGCCGCTGTCGGTGGTTTTGCGTTCACTATGCGGGACAATTTTGGCCGCCCTGTGCGGCTTCGATTCCAATGCGTGACGTTTCGAGAAGCAGGTGATTTCGCTCGCGATTTGCGCGTGCTTTCGATGCGCTCGGGGACCCGGACATGTACCAATTCCTTCTCGTCAAGGCCGCGCTCCCCGCGTATCGCTTTCTTTGACGAAACGCCATTTGCAGAAATTGTTCCGGTCGAACGCGTGGGAGATTCATCCTCGCTTCACTCGCTCATGGCATCTCCATTGATGCAAAGTACGAGCGGGATCTTCAAAGTGAGACTCTTGAACCCCGAGGTGAGTTACACGGCCGTGAGCACGCTCGCGATTTTCCCGCACAATGATCCTATCCACGTGGACGCGGTTGCTGACGCATTTAACTTCGACTTGGACGCCGAGTTCGAGCTGTACGTCGACGAAAGCGAAGCGGCACCCCAAACAGAGCAGCACCCGCTGCCGTTTCCGACGCCGTGCACGATACGCACGGCGCTCACGCAGTTCTTGGAGCTTCGCACGGTCACACCTGAGTTCATTCGAGTCGCGTCGGGATTTGTTGTCTCCTTGGACGACCAGAGAATCCTAGAGAGCTTGGCGTCGATGGACGGGTCGACTGCGTACCGCACACAGATCCAAGACCCGCACAAGGGTCTGCTGGACCTCATTGCGATGGCACCAACTCTTCAAATACCATGGAGCGTCTTTGTGAACGTCGCGCAGCCCATCACACCGCGGTATTTCACCATTGCGTCGTCGGCCAAGCGATCGCCGCGCGAGCTCGAGCTCGCCATTGCATTCGGACACCCCAACGAGCCGCAAGGGCTCGCCACGTCGTTCTTTGAGCGAATGCTGGCGGCGCCGGACGCGGCGCCAACGCCCGTGCGCGGCTTCATCAGTATCTCGCGGTTCAAGTTTCGCGACGACGGTGTCTCGCCCATGGTGTTTATCGCCAGCGGCGTTGGCTTTGCAGCCATGCGCGCCACCATCCAGGAACGGCTCATGCTTTGGGCCGAGATGGCCTCGGCATGCCGTGGCCAATCATTTGGGTCGGCCATCCCCAAGCAATTGCTGTTTCTCGGCACAGCCGACGAAGCATCCATCGTCTTCCTCAAGGACCTGCGCCGCTGGGAGCAACAAATGGTCGTCCAGGTGCACCATGCGTACTCGAACGATCGCAACCACCCTAGACGGTACGTGCAGGACGTCGTTGCGGCCCATATCGACGAGATCACGCAGATCGTCAAGTCGTCGCCGGGCGCCAGGATCTTTGTGTGTGGCCGCGTTGCTATGGTGCGCCGCATCCGCGAGATCTTTGAGGCGGACCAGCGACGCTGCGGCAGTGCCTGGTTCACCACGATCCACAAGAGCGGTCGATTCATCGAAGAGGGATATCAATGAGAAGGAAAAATATATACTGCGGACGGCGTAGAGGGGCAGGTTATGAAAGTGACAATGTATGAGCAGCCAGTACTAAAGACCAGGTCGGCTTCGGTGAAGGTGTATACATACTATCGGCGAATGCATGCTGCCCCAACTTTACCACGGCAACTCTGGCCCAGTGACATCGTAGAACTTGGCCGTGTCCGCGATCGTGACCGTATCCAGACGCTTGAACACGTTTGCGACCGACACCTCTGGCGGAATGAGACCGCGGTTCCCAGTGAACTCCGTCTTGACGAGGCCCGGCTGGATCGCAACGACGATAATGTTGTCCGGCTTGAGATCTGACGCGAGGCTCGTCGTGATCATATTGACCGCAGCCTTGGACGTGCGGTACGGGTAGCGACTCCCTGTACCGGGTTTGAACGCGTGATACTCGGGGCCGCACGTGTCGAGGACCGTGTAGGACCCGCCAGCATTGACGGTGATGCTCCCCAGCAGCGACGATATGTTGGCAACGACCGACGAACCGCGCTGCTTGGACGCAAGTCGCAGGTTCTCAACGAACGCTCGTGTCACCAGAAACGTACCGACAGCATTCACTTCAAACGCGCGCATGAAGTTGGCCTTCGTTGCCGTCTCAAACGTCGCCGCCTCTTCGATGCCGGCATTGTTGATCAGTAGATCGATCGGTGTTCCCTGAAGCTGCTTGGCCGCACTCAGGATCGACCCCTCGTCTCCCGTGTCGAGCTGAATGATCTTGGCCGGTGCGAGTGACTCCAGTGGACCGGCATTGGTCGGGTCACGCGCCGTCGCGATGACGTTCCAGCCAGCTTTGACGTAATGGGCGACGAAGTGGAGGCCGATGCCACGCGTGGCGCCGGTGATGAGGATGGTTTTCTGTGCGTCCATGAGTTGAAGATATATGGGGACCGAGTCTGTGGGCTTGGAGGCAGATTGCCAAATGAGCCCGCCTCTTTGGCGTGGAGCTCTTCAATGTCATCAATCCCAATTTTAGTCAATGCAAAGCGAAAGAATGTTTCGGAATCAACCATCACTCTGTCCCACCTTCACTAATGATGGATGGATTACGTGGCGCGTTGGACTTGGCTAACCTAGACTAGAGAGTTACCCTCTAACTAAAGTAGCTGTGGCCTTCGCAGACGTCGAGCCTCTCTACTGCAGGGGTGTCGACTGCGGATTGCCTGGGAGTCCCCGCTGACGGAGCATCTTGCTTGTGAACGTTCTTCATGTCGGGCGATTCTGTGCGATGATTCGGAGCCACGCTAGGTTTGTGGCCGTGTTGAGTCGATGGTTGTCGTTTTAAGCTGGGCGAGATCGTCGTCGAGGACACGCGGGAGGGAGATGCGGGGTTTACCAGGGACGGGCGGAGGGCCCGAAATACTGGTCCATGTAGATGTTCGCGGGGATGTCGTCGAGTTGCCACAAAAAAACCTCATGACTAGGAAGAGTGACATGGATACAGTGACCATATTGACGCATGGATGTTGTTGTCGCCAAGCAAGTGCATGGCATGGCAGCAAGATAGAGACGAAAGGTGATGATGCAAAATGGCGCGGCCTTACCTAAATGTAGCGAGCTGAGAACGTAACATCGGTCGGGTAGATTTTACATTCTTTACCATGGCAGTTCGGATCCGGTGACATCGTAGAACTTGGCTGTGTCCGCGATCGTGAGGGTATTCAAGCGCTCACTGTACATGCGTGACGGCAACCTGCACCAAAAAGAGACCACGATCCCCTGCGAGATCCGTTTTAACTAGACCCGGCTGGATGGCAACGACGATAATGTTGTCCGGCCTCAGATCCGAGGCGAGGCTTGTCGAGATCATGTTGACCGCGACCTTGAACGCGCCGTACGGGTAACGGCCACCGATAACGGCTTTGAAAGCTTGGTATTCGGGACCGCATGTCCCGAGAAGTGTGTAGGATCCACCGGTATTGACAGTAATACTCGCTGACATCGACGATATGTTGGCGACGACCGACGAAACGCGCTGCCTGGACGCGAGTCGCAGGTTCTCAACGAACGTTAGCGTCACAAGAAACGTACCGACAGCATTCACTTCAAACGCGCGCATGAAGTTGGCCTTCGTTGCCGTCTCAAACATCGCCGCCTCTTCGATGCCGGCATTGTTGATCAGTAGATCAATCGGTGTTCTCTCCAGCTGCTTGGCCGCACTCAGGATCGACTCCTCGTCTCCCTTGACGAGCTGAATGATCTTGGCCGGTGCGAGCGCCTCCAGTGGACCGGCATTGGTCGAGTTTTTGCGCGCCGTCGCGATGACGTTCCAGCCAGCTTTGACGTAATGGGCGACGAAGTGGAGGACGATGCCACGCGTGGCGCCGGTGATGAGGACGGTTGTCCGTGCGTCGATTGCGTCGGTCCAAGATTTCTTCAACAGACGAAGGAGCATTTTTCAGCCAATAATAATGGCTGACTATCGCCATAACCTCGCTGATGGGATAAAACCTTATCTCTCGCTAGAGTGACTTCTGAATTAGTGACGAAATTGAAGTCGCGTTGTTTTGAATTCCCCGCCCCCACTTGTTCTCGCTGTCCATTTCGCTTTCCGCGCACCCACAGCCAAGACACGAAGACGCAGAAGACCAAAGAAGCATGGCGCGCGGTAAGTGGCTGTCGGAGGAAGAGAAGGTGGAGATCATGCAGATGCGCGCGAGCGGCATGACGACGGCGCAGATTGCGACCCAGACACAGCGCGGGGCCAAGACGATTCAGCGAGTGGTCAGCGGCAAGTTCTCGAGTACGCCAGCAAGAGGGTCTCCAGCGGCAACGCTCGCTGCCGTAGATGGAGAGGGAGGGTTGCCTCCCACTGTATTGCAGATTGCGCCACCATCACGAGATCATGGCTGTATCGAGCAGGCGCAGACCCCCCCAACAGCCCCGAACCAGCCGCACGCTCAACAAACGGTTGCCACGATCAAAGTGTCAAGGGAAGCGATTGACACGCCACAAGCAGGGCGGGCTGAGGCTTTACAAGTTGGCGTGAACTGCGAACAGCGTACAGCGCAGAATGTCAAGATGCCCAAGCGACCAAAGAAGTTGACAAGAAAGCCCACGACTTCCACAAGTGACTCCGGCCTGAATTTGAAGCAACCCAATCAATCTCCACATGCCATTAGCACCTCGGGCAGCCTCCTTGGCACCGTTCAAAGCAACACGATTCAGCGGCCGCAAACCTCGATGACGTCTGTCCAGCCCGTAGCTGCGAGTGCTGGCGGTGCTCGTCGCAGTCCGTGCCCGGCCACGGATCAAGACCGCAGTGCTCAACGCATAGGGGGCAATCGGCAACAAGTCTCGGCGGTGCCGGCTGAGCAAGCTGCCACGACAGTTCACGGTGTGCAAGCATGGCGGGAGCCTCTTGCCGCCAGAGAAGCGACAATGAATCCACCCAGATTTCATTCACAACAACAACAACCAGTTCGCGCTGAAAGCGCATCTGAAGTGTATCGGCGAAGCACAACCAGCGGTCAGCCATTCGTCATCCCAGCCAACCACCTGCAGCACCTGCTCGATGAGCCGTCGGAACAGCAATTCGAAAGCATGGCGAACCTTGTTTCAGATGATGACAGCGACGATGACATACACGTTCCGTCACAACCGCAAACCATGGCGACGATGCCTGCACACCACCAAGTGGAAGCACAAGAGACCCCACGACAAAGTGATACTGTTATGGGTGAGCGTGATACTCTTCTTCTACACGCTGACTTCAGTCTAATCGGTTGTCTTGGTCTCCATAGCAATGGAGAGAGATCGTCTTCGTGTCCAGAGCGTGGCTCAAGTTGATGCGGGGCGATTTCAGACCAACGCGATGGAATCCCCTCTTCTCAGCTTCGAAGCGCAACTCCGGTCAAGCCAAGGATCCTCATGGGCCACCCCGGTATCCCAGATTGAGCCAGAACCGATCATTACGAAGAAACGGAAGATGGAAACCAGTGCGACGGAGCAAGCAAACTCGGATCCAGTAGAGCGCGCTCTCGCGATCTTCAGCGAGACCCTCACGAACACCACGGAGAACCCCAAGCTTAGTTTGTATGAAGAACGCCTCGCACTCCTCTTCCAGCGCTTCCAGGCGGACGTGCGCCTCGTGCAACTGGAGAGAAAAGAGGCCTTGGCACGCTTGCCAAACGAAAGTCTATTCTCGTGTTAGAGGAACTCGTTGAGGGCGGATCTGTCTCAGGATACCTTTATGTGTGTGCGTGGGTTATGGAAGTTTATCAAGGGTAATCATTTATCGTTCACACGAACTGTGGGCTCCTGCTCCGATGATATCATTGCCACAGGCTGAATTCTCCAATTACGGTAATCGTTGCAAAACGTTTTCCTAAAATATACGTTATCATCCCGTTGGGTTTGGGTTACACAAGCCAGCGTAACCCGAGGTTTCGGCGTGGCGGGCCCTCGAACCTCTCCAGTTGGTTCGTTTTTCAAACAGACCGGCAATGGCGGCGCGCGAGTTCGCTCATTTGCAGCCCGTACGTTTGATCCGCTTGCACTGCGCGTTTCTCGCGCCTCTCTAGACGCGTCAAAAGCTCACTAATTCGTCGCGCCTCTCTTGCTGCCGTTTGCAGGACAATGCGGAGATCGAGCGTGCGCTGCTGGCGCAGGAGGTCGAGCAGCTACGGAACCGCATCGGCCTGCGGCAAGTCGACGTGAGCAAGGAATGTGGCGTGAACGCGAGCATGCTGTCACAGTGGATGCTCGGCCGCTACAAGGGCAATGTTGGACGTGTATGTGGAATCTACCGGGCCGTTACGGGAAGGCTACAAGTACGGGTTTCTTATTGTCTCTTTACGGGTTAGATCAATGGCCTCATGGAGGCATGGCTCATCCGGCGGCGGGGCGGCAAGCCCATGGATAAGAGCTACGTGGGTATGTAGTTTTTATTGAGACCAGTCCGGATATTCTTGAGTGAGGGGGTTTTCACAACTTGGGCGTATGGTGTATATTACTAGTCTTGAGCTCCACCAGTTCGTCACCCAAGCTCAAACGACGACTCGACGACGTGTCCGATGCATCCAAGCAAGGCGGCCGCAAGATGGTCTCTTCCCAGGCGGGCAATCGCCACCCGTACGATTACCCCAAGCACCCGCCGCCAGACACGCTGTTGATTCCGATTCGACTAGACGTCGATGTCGAAGGGTACCGCTACATCGACTCGTTCAGCTGGAACCTGTATGAGCAGGACTATACGTATGAGACGTTTGCCGCGGCGCTCGTGCGGGACCTCGATCTTCCCGAGTGTTTCCACAAGCGGATCGCCGGCTCGATTGAAGCACAAGTGGAGAAGTCCAAGCGCTCGCTGCCGTGGCACCAGGCGGTCAAGGCCGAAAGTCTCCATCCGATCTTTATCAATATCCGACTCAGCGACACGCTCTACATGGATCGCTTTGAGGTGCGTTTCGCCCGCTTCGACAGCCGACGGCAGTTGTGGTCACTCATTTTCTTGTGTGTATTTACTAGTGGGACTTGTCCAACCCACAAAACGACCCCGAGCGGTTCGCACAGCAAGTCTGCGAAGAACTGGTACCGTGCTCTCACGTATTCTGATAGGAAAAAGTCTCGTCACTGATTCCATTCGATTGCTGCAGGGGCTGAATGGGGAATTTGAAGCTCAAATCGCTCTCTCCATTCGCGAACAGCTACGCGACTATTCACGGGTGCGACGGCTCCCCAGTGATGCCGTCGTCTTCTGGGGGGCTCACATTTTCTCCACTTTCTTTCTGTCTGTCGTAGCTGATTCGCGAGGGTTTGAAAGACCGCGTGACGCGGTTGCCACCGGTCACGGTGCCCTTTCGGGACCGCAACGACGCGGCATCGTGGACGCCGTCCGTCAAGTACGTGCTCGCAGACGACATTCTGCAGCTCGAGCGCGACGATTTCAAGCGCATGAAGCCGTACTCGCAAAGCACGGCGGCCGCACCGCCCACACCCGTCGTGCCCAAGGCGAACCGTCCGCCCAAGCCCGTGAATACGTTCCTCATGTTTTGCCGCCAATGGCGCAAGAAAATCATGACGGACAATGCCAACACGAGCGCCAAGGATGCGTCCAAGATCTTGGGCGACATGTGGCAAAAGCTCAGCGACGAGCAGCGCGCGTCGTATATCCCACTGGCCGAGATCGAGAACGATCGGCGGCTACAAGAGTGGAGAATAAAGGAGAACATGCCAGTGTCGGGTGGTGCAGCCGCGGCCATGGCCACGACGGCATCGTCAGCGGTTCGCGTCAGTGCGAATGGTACGACCACGACGACACCCGTTGTGACGATCGCCCCGGCACCTATGGTGGGCGCGGTCACGCCCGTGGCCACCGGTGTCTCTTCTGGCGCAAAGCAATTGCCATCGGGCCCCGGCTCGGTCGAAGAAGACGACGACGAAGAGGAGGAGGACGACGACGAGGAAGAGGAGGAGGAGGACGATGAAGACGAAGAAGAGGACGATGGGGACGACGAGGAGGACCGTGGGGGCACCACGAATGCGAACCATGGCGTTGCCGATCTGCCGCCGATGGGCGACGTCGACGAGCTCGACCTCAATGAACTGGACGATGAAGATCTGGACCTCACCCTGCTGGGCGACCATCTCTAGGGATAAGACCTGTTGTATCTGCTCGTGAAGTTTTATAAAGCTACAAAACTGGGAATGACGAAAAAAAAACCAGCACCCATCGACTGCATGTGCCACGACATGTTTGATTAAATACAGGGAACGCTTCACGGCAACGCCGGTGTGTCCGCGGCCGCCGCGGCATCCGGCGACACGCGCCACTTGGACTGGTAGTAGTGGTTCTCGAGCTCAAACAGCGCCGACGAAATGTCGGCACTCAGGTGACTAATGTGCGAGTCGACATCGTCGCTTCTGCACGGGCGAATGAGAATAACAGTGGATGAGCTGCTCAAACAGCGGCGAGGAGGTCAGGAACTTTTGCGACGCGTACCTCTTGGCAAGATCCTCAGTGGTCGTGTCGACAGTCTGGTTCATGCCTTCAAAGTCACCAAGTGCGACCGAAAGCTTGAGCTCCGAGACGAGCTTAAGCAGGGCCTCGCTCGCTTGGACCTGCATTGTAAATAATGAAAGACGGTCAGTGAATGTCAAACGGGGGGAGAGAGGGAGAGGTGTCTTTGCGTACCAACGAGGTGGCGTAGATCGACGTCTGGAAGGCCTCGCGAGACGTGTTGGTCTTGTCCTTGATCTTGGCCGTCTTCACGAGTCCGCGGAAATTCTCCACGAGCTTCTCGACGTTGTTATCCAGCCGCTGGCGATACTCCTCCGCCATGATGGATGCTTTGTCGGAATGCCGCCAACCTGGCAGAAAATGGTTTCCGAGACAACTGCATAGTGTGGTTCACACCAATTTGAAAGATGATGTGGCCCACACGAAACGGGTATTTTGCTGTGTTGGGTTGATAGAGTTCTTAACGAGTTTGAGATGTGGAAGTGCGGTGGAGAAGCTGTCATCACTCCAGCGAGTAAATATAGAGCCAACGCATGGAGCGCTCTGGAAGAACAGCTCTCCGTAAATGGCACTGTTCTCGCGAGTGTCATCAGTATCTTCTTGTGTGGTCTTGCGAGGTTTCTCTGGTCCGTTTTTGGATCTGGTCGGTTATCTTTCCATCTTGTAAGGTTTTATTCATGTTCGTAAAAAACCTCGACAAAGCTCTTCGGCTGCTGCTTTGGGGAGAAGAGAGGAGCGAAGCTGAGAGGAACCGCATTCGCGAAAGGAAGGCTTGGAAGCAGTCACGTGGTACGTTGGTTGTTGAGAGCCGTGGTGAGAACGACCGCTGCAAGGAGAGACAAAGAGAGAAGACTCACGTAGCATGGAAGAGACTGTCGCGTGATCTCCCCCTCTCTCTCTCTCCCTGGGCGTTGTTCATCGTATAACAAGCAGTTCTTTCGGGGTGAACTGACTGAATCGTATCATGACTTCAGAAACAAACCAAAACAAAAAAAACAGATCACCATGCTCGCTCAGCTTGTTGCGGACGTGTGCCCGTCGTCGGCCTCGTTCTTCGGCTTCATGGGCGTCGCCTCGGCGCTCGTCTTTGCCAGTGCGTTTCTTCTGACGATGTTTTTTCCAACTTTCTTTCAGCGGGCTAATT
>JAADVZ010000652.1:0-18154 GCA_023335925.1 Pythium phragmitis | reverse complement strand
AGCCGTGCGTTCTTGGGCGGTCGGTGGTCCCGCATCTGACGGAGGATGAGCACGCTGTCTCCGACCACTTCAAGGTTTGGCCAGCGGTGCGCCGCCGCCGCGCGGAGCCCAGTCAGCAGACCTTGGTACTCCGCTTGGTTAATCGCATTTCAGTAGATCTTAGTAACAACAACGACGTGCCACTGCCGTCGCGGCGTTTCAACTCCGTGTGCAGCTGCGGATCCCATCCGACGCGACCCGCTAGAGGCTACTCGCTGAACTGATCCAGTCCCACCACTCAGCAGCTCAAGTTCTCACGCCGGCGCCACCCCAGCTGCCGACCCACTTTGCAGTCGCCAACAGTGAAGAGGCGGCTGCACTCGTGTTTGTTGCCAACCACGTACGAGGCCTTGCCATTGCATCCAACGCGTACACGGCGTGGCCCGAGCATCCATTCCGATGGGATCTCGTGCAGAACTTTCTCGCCCTTGAGCGACTTCCGCAGCTGCAAGAACTCGCGATCAAGAGAGAGAGAGAGAGAGAGACGTGTCGCGAACTACCACGGTCGGCCTGACGAAGCTGCGCGTGCTGCATCTTGAAGATGTTCATTTGCGACTTTATGTTGTCAGTAAATATGGCGTAAACCATATCAAAGTTGAGATTCCCATATCTAAATAAACCATATGCCGAGTTGGAGTGATGGTCTGTCAAACTGGTGGGCATCACACCAAGAGCTCCTCCAGACATCATGTGGAGCCGTCCGCGTCCCACGCGCGCGCTGCTGCTGCGTCGCGAAGCGCGCCGATCGCTCGCCTCGTCTATGCGCTTCCCATCGCTTGCGTTGCGGCGTCTCAGTAGTAGCGCCGCGAGTGCGTACGACGTTGTGGTTGTCGGCGGAGGCCACGCCGGCTGCGAAGCCGCCGCGGCGGCCGCCCGCGCCGGTGCGTTACCCGTCTCACTCAGCGCAGTCTCTCAGTGTACGAGGCCTCCCTAATAATTGCACTATGCAGGTGCTCGCACGGCGCTCGTGACGCAAAAGCTCTCGACCGTCGGCGAAATGTCGTGCAACGTCCGTGTGTCCGCCTGTCTTTGGGTTCATCTCTATGATCGTTTTCTGCTAACGCCCTTTCTTCTCGTCTATTAGCCGTCCATTGGCGGCGTGGGCAAAGGCACGCTGGTGCGAGAGGTCGACGCACTGGACGGACTCATGGGCAAGGTCGCCGACCGCGCCGGCATCCAGTTCCGCATGCTCAACTCGGCCAAGGGCCCGGCCGTGCGCGGGCCGCGCGCGCAGATGGACCGCGACATCTACCAGCAGACCATGCAGAACACGCTGCGCGAGATCCCCAACCTCACGCTCGTCGAGGACGGCGTCGAGGACCTGCTCCTGGAGCAGAATCAGATCATGGGCGTCGTCACGAGCTCGGGTCGCGCCATCCAGAGCAGCAAGGTCGTGATCACGACCGGCACGTTCCTGCGCGGCATGGTGTATCTGGGCCGCGACATTCGCTTCCCAGCGGGCCGCCACATGCGCGACTGCAACGGGCTCGAGCCGCCGTCCGTCGGGCTCGCGCAGACGCTCGAGCGGTTTGAGTTCCCGCTGGGCCGGCTCAAGACGGGCACGCCGCCTCGTCTGGACGGCTCGACCATCAACTATGACGGGCTCGAGATTCAGCCGAGCGACGACCCGCCGCTGCCGTTCTCGTTTCTCCACGAACGCCAGCGCGTGCCACTGCATGACCGTCAAGTCGTGTGCCACGCCACGTTCACGAACGAGCAGACCCACGCGATCGTTCGCGACAATCTCCATCACCTCCCCGAGTACGTCGGCGGCGGTGGGCTCGGCGTGGGCCCACGGTACTGCCCGTCCATCGACGCCAAGGTCGTGCGCTTTGCCGACCGCAGTCGGCACCAGATCTGGCTCGAACCCGAAGGGGTCAACACGTCCATTGTGTACCCCAACGGCATCAGCACGGCACTCCCCGAGGAGCTCCAAGTGCAGCTCATCCGCACGATCAAAGGACTGGAGCACGCCGAGCTCGTGCGGCCCGGGTACGCGGTCGAGTACGACTACATCGACCCGCGCTCGCTCCACGCGACGCTCGAGACCAAGCAGATCGAGGGGTTGTACTTGGCCGGCCAGATCAACGGCACGACGGGGTACGAAGAGGCGGCCGCGCAGGGCATCATCGCCGGCATGAACGCTGGGCTGAGCGCCGTGGGGAAGGCGCCGTTTGTGCTGGACCGCGCCGACGCCTTCATCGGCGTCTTGATTGATGACCTCGTGTCGCTGGGCACGACGGAGCCGTATCGCATGTTCACGTCGCGGTCCGAGTACCGGCTCTTGCTGCGTCAGGACAATGCCGACGTGCGGCTGACGCGGCGCGCGTGGGAGCACGGCGCGGGCGTGAGCGACGCGCGCATGGCGAGGCTCGAGCAGAAGGAAGTGGCGATGGACAGAGGACGCAGGGCGCTCGAAGGGTTCAGGAGAGACCCGCACGACTGGAACCGCCACGGGATCAAGGTGAGTCTGGACGGCGTCCAGCGCAGCGCGGCCCAGATCCTGTCGTTTGCCAGTGTGACGCCCACAGACATTGAGCAGATCTGGAAGGCGGAGGGCTACGCAGAGGCCGACGCGATGGGCGACGCCGTCAAGGAGCTGCTCAAGATCGAGTGTCTCTACGCCACGCAGCTGCGGCTCCAGAAGCAAGAGATTGACGCGTTCCGCAAGCGGCAGCACATTGCGATCCCCGAGTGGATCGACTATGACGCGCTGCCCATGATCTCGAACGAGGAGAAGGAAAAGCTGATGGCCGCCAAGCCATCGAGTATCCACGCGGCCTCCCGGATCGCAGGCATCCGCTCGGCGACGCTCTTGCTGCTGTATCAGTACGCTATGCGCAAAGGCCCGGGGGATGCCGAGTTCAAGACCAAGAAGCAGCGTCGCAAGGAGGTGAGAGACAAGCACCAGCAGAGGCTGGAGAGTGGGCCCTGATTGATGGGTGGGCCTAAACATCATTGATGCGGTTGATGGCCAATCGTTGACCCTATCCGGATAAAGTTGTTCATATAGTCCACTGTTTTTTTAGCGACTTCTTTCATGTGATCGTCAAAGTTATTTTTTTTTTCTTGAGGCACGCTGACGCGATGGCAACGAAGAAGCACAAGAAAACAGATAACCATTGCGTCGGGGGCGGACAAGACCGTGGCAAAAAAACACAGGAAAATAGAAAGAGAGACGGATTCAGACGTCTTGGACGCATGTGGCAAACGTGTGGGCAATAGTCACGCAGTCGATCATCCGCAGCCGCGCGGCCGACCACCTTGCGGCATCCAGAGTCTCCGATGCTTGTGTCAACTCCGCTGTTTGTGTCAATTCCGATGCTTGTCTCAACACCATCTATAATAAGCTGTGCAGTTCTCGGCGGTTTCTGTCGTGGTGTTGGCATGGCTCTTCCTGAGTTTCTGCTGGGTGCCATCGGCGTGCTCTGATATGGATCCACAATTGGGGCGTGCTAGTGGGTGACACTCCATAAAACGCCCCTGGCTTCATAGAGGTGTATAAGCTATGTTGTCGACACCCTTCGGAATCGGTGGCACCGTGCCTGCGGAAGAGATGGCTGGAACAGTCTCGGGGCTGAAAGCTGAGAGGAAATATTCCGCCATGATGGCAGATTACTCGTGCTGATGATGGCCACGTTTGAGTTCAGAACGTTTCGAGACATTGAGCCTCGTCACGTCGGAACTCATCTCCGGAATCCTTCAGACTGCAAGCCAGCGCGCTGAGGGCACGATGAACAGTCTGATCATCAAGTGTAAGACGCCCCGCTGTTGAACAGCAGGGAGCTGCCATGGTCTCAAAACTTCGGACCTTCTGACTTAGAAGGTTTGTCTTACATTTGACAGTGTTTTGCGCCCTTTTGTGAATGACACTGCACGACAGTGGAGTCTCTGCAGTTACTGTCACCAAGTTGTCCCACGCTGTCAATGTACTATCCCGTTCATGGTGCTTCGAGTCCACTGTACAATTAGGAGAAACCGTGACAAATGCGGGGCCAAAATTCATACACAAACTGGATACGGTGATCGTAACGGTCGGATTCCGAAATGCCCCGATGGAAAATGGATGACTAGCTGGATTTCCGTGCCATTCTGGATTGGGACTCGAGCTTTTTCCACGCTGGTCTCCGGATTCCTGAGTCTTGTGATCCTAGCTGAATCGCGCGATGCCACAACACAACCTTCTCATTATTTCCCTAACCCTTATCTTGGCTTATCCGGCTGTCAAAAGACAGATGTTCAAAGCCAGGGCATTGGGGATTGCTTGTATCGATTCTAACAGTTCAAATATACAGCTATGATATATCCGGACGGCAAAGAAAAGGCTGTCGTATATATGATATGGCAGGTTTCATCCTGGCGTCATATTGACACGAAGGGGGCGCAGACGGGCCAAGCTACTCGACACCCATCCGTTGGACCAACAGCCGCGTACGACGCGCGGTCTTGCACCGCGACACTTCTTGCTGTGGGTGGCAAAAATGTCGTCGTCTGCAATCACCAACCCACTCCACAACTTGCTTGATCCCCAGAACCACGAGGGCGCGACCGCATTGTCATTCGCTGTCTTTCCATATTCCCAAGTACTCTGGGCGGCGCCGTCCAGATACCCTCACCCGTTGTTTGCCGTCCTGTCGACCTCGTCCAGAACGACAGCGTTTGACTGACTTCCAACAAATCCCCTACACATTTTGACCGCGCCCACACGTGCGCCTGGCGTCTGTTTTCCTAAATCAGCGCGCTACTCGAAGACTCCTTCAAAACTAGAGCTCGATCCAGTGAACCAAACCATGAACACAGGATTCGCCACCATCCCCGGCGGTGCTGCGACAGTGCTCGCTGTGGCCGCAGCCACGTCCTCGGCCGACCCATTCGACAAATCCCCACTGAATCCTCTTAACATGAGCCGCACCGTGGCCCACTCGACTGCGGCCAGCAACGCGCCGTCCAGCAAGCTGCTCGACCGCGTCCGCGCGTCCGCAGCGGACCTCGCCGAACTCGCGTGCGCCCAGGCTGGCTGGCGGTACGTGACCGAGAAGAACAACACGAGCGTGTACGAGATGAACGGCTCCATGCTGCCGCCCACGGTCAGCGTGGCCTCGACATTCGGCAACAAGGCCGGCGGCAACGCGTCCGACTACTACCTCGTCAAGGGCGTGACATCGGTCCGCGCGGACGCCGACCGTGTGCTCTCGATGCTGGCGCCGTCTTCGACCGAGGACTTTTCGTTGCGCATGAACCAACTCTTTGGCCGCGCGTACCACAACGGTGTCTTGATCGACCACATGAGCTGCACGTCGCCACCGGCGCGCTTCCAGAGCGAGGACGGCTCGGTCCACTCGTACACAGAGGACGACGCGTACTCGGTCAACTGGCTCTCGCTCAAGCCGTCGGGCACGAGCGACAACTTTCGCGACTTTACCTTTGCCAGTTACCAGGACGCGTTCCATCGCGACCCGCGCGGCGCGCTCGTGCGGCTCGGCCGGCGGGCCGTCCGCGATCCGCTGTTGGCGTCCGGTGTGAATCCGTTGGCGGCGTCCACAAGCGGCCGCCGTGCGGACGGGCGCGTGTTGGGCGTGCACGTTTTGTCATCCTTCAACTTCAAAGATATTCCCGAGCTGCCGCGCACCAAGTACACGGACCGGTTCCACCTGCGCACGTCGGGCTTTGTCGTGGAAGAGACCCACGAGCGCGGCGTCGTGCGCGTCTCGTTCTTCCTCTCGCTCACGCCCGTGGCCGCGACGCTGCGGAACCCGCGTAAGTACGAAAAGTGGCTCCAGGCGTTGGCGCTGTCGGTCGGGAACCTCGCGCTGCAGCTGGACGAGCCCGCGCCGACGCCCGAGTCGGACCGCATCCGGTGGAAGCACAGCGACCACTGCGCGCTGTGCGTCAAGAGCTTCCACACGTTCCGGCGGTGCCACCACTGCCGCTTCTGCGGCGAGTCGGTCTGCAACAAGTGCTCGGGCTTCGTGGACTCGTCCAGAGTCCCGGCCGTCCGCGCGGCCGCGGCCCACGACGTGTCCACCGAGATCCGCGGGTGCAAGCGGTGCATCCGCCACCTCATGGACGAGATGGCTAACGGCCTCGTGCACCGCACGAGCGCCACGGGCAGCCACAGCAGCCACAGCAGCACCGGCAGCGGCCGCCACGCCAAGCGCGCGAGCTCCTTCATGAACGACTACCGCCAGCCATCGCCGCTGGTCGTCCACCACTACGAGGACGACGACCAGTCGTCCATGGAGAGCTCCAGCACGGACGGCTACAACACGTGCTACACGCGGCCGCAGCACCGGCAGCAGGGCCACCGCAGCGCGAGCATCCCCGTCATGAAGCCGCACAGCGACGACTCGCTTACGATGGACGATCTCCGGGCGCCGTCGACGCGGCTCTCCAAGCCGCCGCGCGACCCCAAGACGTCGCTGTCCATCTCGTCGGCGAGCACGTCGCAGTCGTTCGACGACCGCGTGTCGGGCGGCAGCCACAAGGTGGCCACGGTCACGGTGTCGCCCGACTTTTTCGCGAGCCGATACGAGGACGATGAGGACGACGAGCGGTACGAGCCGCTCGCGGCGTCGGCCATTCACGCCAACAACAACAGCCGCTTCGACGGCGACGACGTCGTGGACGTGGACGTGGACGATCTGGTGTCCCAGTTTGCGCGGTCCATGGTCAGCGTCAAGGCCGCGGCCAACGCCAGCAGCAGCGACGTCTACAGCGAGAAGTTGGCCAACGCCAACAACGCGTTCCTCCAGCGACAGACCACGAGCAGCACGAGCAGCAGCAACTCGAGCTTCAAGTTCTCGCTCATGAGCAACAGCCACCTCGACGTGTTGGAAAACAACAACCACCATGATGACATGGGGCGCCACTACGGCCCCGGGTACACGCCACCTCGCCCCGTCTCGTCCAAGCTCTTTTCCATGTCGTCAGCGGGATCGCGCCAGGCGCGCCCGCCCCGCCCGCAGCCTGATCGCTCGCGGTCGTCGTCGAATGCCTCGCAGCGCGCCAACGAAGAGCTCATGATGATGGTGCCTCTCCCGACCGCACCGAAAAAGACCAAGAACGACATGATTCTGCTCACGCCCGTGGTGCCGCAGTTTGTGGAATTCTCCGACTCGTACCGCGAGTCCATGGATGTCCGACCGCGGGACGTTGGCGAAATGATCCCGCTCCGGTTTTAATTAGACTGTTAGTTAGTATTCGGGAAGACGAGGCCTTTGGGGGGATGCAACCCCAGGCTATTCGCGTCTTCCGCGCACGCCAAACATAAAGAATCAAGTGTATTTATCAACCCCACCCCCCACTTGCTGGCCTTCTTAGTCTTGGTCCTCCTGGTTGTCGCTCCGGTTCTCTGGCTGTGCCTCCTTATGGACCACGTCCACGAGCACGAGCTCGTCGTCCTCGTCATTAGTCTCTTGGTTGGACAGCACACTGGGTCGCCTCACCGCACCGTGTTTCCCTGGTGCTTCCTCCCCTGTGGTTGCTTGGGTCTTTTGCTGCTTGGCCGCTCGTAGGTCCTTGACGAACGCCTCAAACTCATCGACCGTCTCGAACGCGCGGCCGGCGAGCGCCTCGCTCGGGTGTGTGAACGCCTCGCCGCCCACGTGGAACACAAAGCCGTCCACGTCCTCCCCCTCGCTTTCGCCATCGTGCAGCGGCTCTTCCTCCTCTTCTTCCTCTCTGTCCTCATAGCTCTCGAGACCCGACGGGTTCACATTCAGCAGATCCGCCCGCACGAGCCGCACGCCCTCGGTGCTCAGCACGATCTCGCGCTTCATGAGCTGCCGATCGCTCGCGACAAACAGCACGTGGCACACGACCTCCTCGGGCAACTGGCCCACGTCCATTGCCACGCTGCCCGTGAGCGTATCGGAGACCGTGTCGTGGAGACGACGCGCCTCCAACCCCTGTGTCTCTGGCGCCGCGTGGTCCAGGCACTCGACGCTCTCCCGCAACAGCACGTGGCGCTCGTAGTTGGGCTCTTCGCTGCGTGGGTCGTCATCGCGTCGCCAAATGAGTTGGAAGTACCCGTGCACGAACGGCTCGCAGCGGGGCAAGTGGTACCGCACGCGCAGTGGCAGATCGATCTGGTGCACGACGCCGACGACCTCGAGCGAGAGCTGGCCCCGACTCGGCTCGAACGCGATAAAGAACGGCTCTTCCGTGTCCTCGAGTTCGTCAGCGGCGGCATTCTCTTGGTTACTCGCGCAGTCCTCCGCTTCCACCGTGAGATATGGCTTGATCGCGTGTTGCTGCGCGTCAGTCTTGCTCTGCCGTAGAAGATCGAGTGCGAGCTCGACGCGTTCCCGCTCCGTCGTGGGCAACGCCGTGATGAGCGCGTCCTTTCTTCCTGTCATCCTGTTGACGCTGATAAAGCTGAGTTCGGGCGGCACGAGGTCCAGCGGCAGCAGTCCAAACGCATCTCGGTCCATACTGAGGTAGGGCCGGTAGCGGTGGAAAAGGAACGCGACAAACGCGAGGTTGCTGGTCACGCACGCGCGGTGGAGTGCCGTCCAGTGCGCGTCGTTACACTCGCTGGTCTGCAACGCAGTGGGCGCGACGTGGAGCAGCAGCTCCAACGCGATCTGGAGCTGCTGGTACTGGTGCGGCGTCGGGATCTCCATGCTCAGCGCCGTGTGCACCGCGTCCTCGAGCTCGGTGTGGAGCTCAGCGTCCGAGAGCTCGTCGTCTTCGACGTCGGCCACGCGCGACGCGAGCTGCTGCTTGAGCCGCTGCGTGTCGCAGTCCTGGACGCAGTCCACGAGCGAGCTACCACCGTTGCCCATGATGGAATATGGAAATGAGTTTGTAATGGAGCGAGCAGGGCTTGCTTGGTGCCCCTTCAAGATCTTCTATATAGAAGAGCGTGATTAGTGTGAAAACCCCGAGTCCAAAAGAATGTGGTCCACATTGAAGTAGGAGATATCTCACGTCGCAGAACTCACACGTCGCAGGACCGTCACTCACTCGCCCCCATAGTAACTCCAGAGGTACTCGACCCCCAGGATGCCAACAGCTTAACGGCTCTCGTGCATGTGGCGTGTGCCACTGGGCGGGATCAGGGAGACGCTTCACGAGACCGCTAAACCCTAGACCATTCACGAGACCACACGTCAGCCACGGCTGAGACGCTTCTCGAATACTGCGATGTGAACGCAGTGGATCCAACGTTGCCAACAACGACGAGTGGCTCCTCGCGAGTCAAAGGGGGCGAGCCACTATTCAGGCGAGTCTACACTGCTGATTCCTACTTGGCGTAATGGGTTCGGAATGCCACTCTTGTGAGTGTCACAATCGAATAATTTTTCTCCTGCCTGTGGGTTCACTCACACATGCAGCGGACGAAATGAGATGAGATGGAGACGGGGCAGTCTCGTCTGGCGGGAGCCATGATTGTCTCTTGTGCTCAAGTCCCTCGTGGCCGTTCTGTATCAGCCACGCCGGCTTGTTGAGAGTCGCGACATGAGTGTTTCTCCACCCACGCAAATATTCGCATGGGTCCCCATTCTGATAGTATCTGATACAACAATGTGCGCGGGTGCTTTTCCGCCTTCTAGCCGCAGTCATTCGCCCATTTGCCCTCCGTTATCCACAACCAGAAAGAGAAATGATCCACCACGCCAGCGAGGTCTCCAACATCGTCGTCCCCATTGAGATTGAGCAGGACGATGCGCGTCCGCTCCTGGAGCAGCAGCCCGACGGGGACACCACGAGTGACGCACCTACAAAGCGCACGGCTGTCACGACCCACGGCGACAAGGTGCTCTTCCTCGACGGCCTGCGCGGGCTCTCGGCCATGGTCGTCATCATCCAGCACACGGGCTTTCTCGAAATCGACTTTGGGCAGGCCGCGGTCGACATGTTCTTTGTGCTCTCGGCGTTTCTGCTCACGCGCAACTTTGAGCGCACGGCCCAGCAGCTGCTCGCACAGCGCGCGAGCCTCCGGCGCTGGGGCTGGGCGCTGCTCGACTATGCGCAACGCCGCTTCCTGCGCGTGTATCCGCTGTTTGCTCTGACCGCCGTCGCGCTGAGTCTGATGTCGCCCGAGGACCAGAAGCAGTACTTTTACGTGAAAAAGCCCGAGGCATTCAGCCTCTGGGGCGTGCTCACGTTCGAGATGAGCCAGCGGTACTTTGTCTTTTGGACGCTGCCGCTCGAGATCGCCTACTACCTCATCATCCCGCCGCTTGTGGTCGCCGTGCTCATGTTGGGAAAGTTCTGGTGGGTGCCCATGGGGCCGCTCGCCGTGTACATCATCTACGCCGGGTGCACGTGGTTCCGCATCTACAGCCAGCCGCTCGGGCCGCACTTGCCGACCTTTCTCACCGGCTCCCTCGCCGCGTTCGTGTACACGCGAGCCGCCGACAGGATCCGCGCGAGCGGCTTCTCGTTCCAGTGGCACCACAAACTCGTGCTGCGCAGCGTCGAGATGCTCAATCTCGGCATTCTCTTGAGCGTGCAGTTCGACGGGCTCCTGTTCCACTGGGTCGCGCCCAACCCCGTGCCACACACGCGAGGAGATCGGTTTGTCCACGCCAACGCCGCTATCGTGCTGGTCTGTGAGATGCTGCTGCCCGGTGCGCTCGCCGACGTGCTCGAGTGGGCGCTTCTGCGGTACCTGGGCAAGATCAGCTTCTCGGTCTACCTTCTCCACGGATTCGTGGTCCACTCGCCGCGGATCCTCAGCCAGAAATCCGACTACGACTGGTTCTTCTCCGTCTGGATCTTGATTTTTTTGTCTGGGACTGTCTCGTACCATCTCGTCGAAGTGCCGTGCTTCACGCTAGCGAGCCGCATCGGGCTGATGATCAAGCAGCGATACGCTGCCGACGCGAACCGTGAGGCCCCGCAGACTAGAAGAACACCCGAGACGAAGAGCGCCGCCCACGCTGCATGATCCGAATGATAATACTTCGTATTACTGTATAGACCCATGTACTCCTTTCCGACGGTGAAGAGCTAGCCACCATTAGAGAATCCCACAGACTCTACTCTTCTTATTCCTTGAGCAGCGTCATGTTCTCTCCGTCACCATCCCGAGATGGCGTGTTTCGAAACGAGCGCTTGACGATTCGTCCCACGAGCACGACAAAGGCACTTGCAAGTACGACTTGAACGACAAAGAACACGTCGCCAGCGACAGCGTTTTCAGCACGTGACGACAGAGCCATCTTGAGAGGCTGGTCGTGCTGGACGGTTTGGTCCGACGGCGCGAGGGTCGCGAGCCAGTCGAACGGAAACTCGGGCTGCTCCAACTGCCTTTGGACATTGGGGAACTTGGTCTTGATGGTCTCGACGAGAAGCTGTTCCATGAAGTGGTTGCCTTCCTTGTTCAGGTGAAGTCCGTCCAGCAGCAGGCCCTTCCACTGTGGTGTCGGCAGTGTGTTCAAGATCGTATAGAGATCCAGTACGTCAACGCCCGCCTCACGCGCCACCTCCACACAGGCCCTGGCGTACTCTCCCGTCGCGGCGTTCGTGCGGTCCTGCCCACCCCAGTCGTGGCGGCGGTCGTCGTCCACCGCTGGCGGTGTGATCAATAACACGTCGGCCTGAGGCGCTTTGTCCTTGAACAACGCGACCATCGCGTGGAGGTTCTTCTTGTACGTCTGGAGCGGCACGTGCTGGTGCTTGGAGGGGCCGCTGACGAGCGCCGCGTCGTTGGCGCCCAGCCAGAGCGTGATCAGCTGCGGTCGGAGCGACGTCGAGAGATCGTTGGCGAGAGTCGTGGCCACCAGATTCATGAACGACCTGGATCGAGCAAGCCGCACCGTCAGCATGAAGGACAAGAAGCCACAGTCCATACTAGTACTCTACTCACTGCGTGGTGTAGCCGCCCATGCCGCACTGCGCGACGTCGGCCGAACGGCTGTAGCGGTCTAGCAGCAGACAGATCCATCCGTCGCGCCGCCAGTCCGAGCCGAGCTCCGTGATCGAGTCGCCCAGCAGCAGCAGCAGCGGACGCGGCATGTCGACCCGTCGTCCTGAAGTCTCAAGTGACCAAGTAACAGGGAGACTTCAATCGAGTTTTTCTTGAGCCCGTCACCTCAAAGGAGATGAGACCAAAAGTACCGTAAACTTCGATGCATTTACCGTAAAGCGCCTTATGCGAGCCACCACTTGAGCCACGAGATGGGCGCGTCCAAGGCGGAGGGGGCGGCAATGGCCTCCTCTTGGTCCATCATATCGGAGAACGGAGGGAACTCCCACGTGTCCAGTTGCTTCTGCAGGTCGGGGAACTTGGTCTTGATGGCGTCGACAAGGTGCTGCTCCATGAAGCGGTTGCCTTCCTTGTTCAGGTGGAGCCCGTCGATCAGCAGCGCCTTCCACTGCGGCGCTGGCAGAGCGTTGAAGAGCGTATAGAGGTCGAGGACCTCCACGCCGGCCTCACGCGCCACCTCCACACAGGCCCTGGCGTACTCTCCCGTCGCGGCGTTGGTCCGATCCTGGCCGCCGCTGCCGTGGCGGCGGTCGTCGTCCACCGCCGGTGGCGTGATCAACAGCACCTTGGCCTGGGGCGCTCTATCTTTAAACACGGCGAGCATGGCATGGAGATTGCTCTTGTAGATTGGCACGGGCACGTGCTGGTGCTTGGAGGGGCCGTCGATGAGCGCGGCGTCGTTGGCGCCGAGCCAGAGCGTGATCAGCTGCGGACGCAGCGTCGTGCCGAGGTCGTTACGAATGGTCTGGATCACCACGTCCATGAACCATCTAAGAACAGCAGCAGCAGCCAGGTTAGGACAGGGGGGAGGGAATACGGAAGGGAGCCTTTTGCCAGTCGTACTGCGTCGTGTAGCCGCCCATGCCGCGCTGCGCGATGTCGGCCGAGCGGTTGTAGCGGTTCAGCAGCAGCGCAATCCATCCGTCCGTGTCGAGCCGCGACCCGTACTCAGTGATGGAGTCGCCCAGCAGCAGCAGCAGCGGACGCGGCATTCTTCAGCTCTTGAGACCTGCGGTGAGATTCGAAGAATACAGAAGATGTGGTTATCGAGATCACGTTTCTGACCAATGACGTTTGGATTTATACTAATCTAAACCTATATCTTACGCAGAATTACTAAAATCGTCAACCCAACGTGAGACTGTCGTACTAGTTGGGCTTGTCTGCAACCCAATGAACCCTTGTGGGGGATCGGCGCCCACAAGGCACGCGCCGGCGCGCTCCGGCAGTACGGCACTGCTGTGGGGACCTAATCGTGCGATCGCAGCGACCAAAGTCTCGTCCAGAGTCGCCCCGTCGGCGATCGCCAGCGCGACGATAACGGAGTTCTGCGACCGTCGTTCAGTATGCTTTGCCTCTGATCCTGGGCGATCCAGTGGGCGCCAAAGATGGGGGGGACGTCAGCAACGTCTCCATCACGACAGAATCGCTGACCCACTGTGGTGGTACCACTTCTGTGGGCCGGCAAACAGCGTCAGCAGCCGCAGCAGCAGCGCGAGTATTTCGCCCATGAAGCCGGCGTTGCCTCGCCCCGCGGCCGTGTGTAGCGGCACGTCATCCGTGTCGAACGCGCGTGTCTTGAGCTGTCGGAACCACAGCAACGAGCCGTCGTGCCTTGTAAAAGTGGTGGCTGCGTCTCCGCCACAAAGACGTTGGTAAATTGCGCAGATCGCCGGCAACGGCGTGAACGTCACGAGCAGCAACCCATCCGTGGCTAGGAGGATTGCACCAGTTCACTTATTGTCTGCGACATGTGGGAATAGTGTATCCATTTCTCATCTGATGCTCTGCTTCTTTGGCCGACAAAACCCGCGTCCTCATCAGCATTGCACTTGGTCGGTCAGTTACGGTGGAATGCGAGGTCTACTCGCTGTCTGGTGGCAGCCGCAGCTGCCGGTCAGGGCGCGGATGGGAGATGCAGCGCAGCTCCTGCACCGCGGTGTCGGGTCCGCAGCCACAAAAGAGCCACAAGATGCTCTGACCACGATCGTGATTACAACCAAGGTTTATTGATGAATATCGCAAGGTTTCAATTCCGTCCCCCTCCTCCCTATTGCCGTTATCCTCCTCCTCGCTCCTCCTCTCTCCATGCCGCGTATTCCTGGTGAGTGGTATCGGAATCCAACCACCTCGGGTCATCATGTGCACCGGCCGCGAGCAGCACGGCTGCCACGGCGTCATTCCTCTCTCGACGCGCGAACCACATGGCCGTCCTCCCATCCCGATTCTGCAGCTCCGTGCTGGCGCCATAGTCGAGCAGCGAGCGCGCGACGTGTGCCGAGAGGTCAGGAAAGGCGTCCGTGTGCCACTGGTCGTGAAAGCGCGCGGCGAGCATCAATGCCGTCTCACCGGCGGCGTTCTGTGCATCCACATCGAAGAACCCGTTCTCCGTGGCAAGGCTGGCACCGACGACGTCGCACAGATGCCACATTTGATCGGCGGAGACGATGAGCGGCCAAGTCGTGGCGTTGCCCCAGTCGGCGCCGTACTGAAGTAGGCGCTTGGTGCTGTCAACGTTGCAGCCCAACGCCGCGTGGTGGAGCACGTCAGCGCCGACGAGCAACGCACCTTCAGCCGCCAACAAACCCAGTATCCCCGTGCGGTCGTGCCACGCGACGGCCGCCAATGTTTCCGGCTGGTGAATACACGCGCCGTGGGAGATCGCGATCGTGACGAGGACTGGGTTGCGGCTGTACATGGCGACGGCGTCCAGTAGAGCTTGCTGGCTCGACTCGGCATGGCCGTGCTGGAATGTATGGGATCCGATTAGTATCTCGAGTACGCGTGGGTCGCTTGTCCAGACGCGAGTGTGGACCATCCGGGCTTCATCGTAGAGCAGCACGGCGCCCAGCAGCAGCCTGAGCGTCGCACCCATGAACGCCGCTCGCTCGCGGGAGAAGAACCATTGGACGATGTGTGCGTGGCCGAATCGAGCGGCGACCACTAGTACAACATGCTCGTTCTCGCGCGAGAATGCGCGAACTTTGCGCCGAAAGAACCATGGCAAACCGTGGCCATCACCTCTCAAATAGAAGGTCGGCGTTTGGGGCGCGAACCGGACGATGTGGGCTTCCGCCACATCAATCTCCTGGCGACCGCTGGGCTGCGCGACGTACGCTGCGATCGTATCGAGATCGCCGACCAGGAACGCGGCATGGAAGGCCTGCTGCGTGATGGTGTTCGGGGGTGGCGATGGCGGTGGTGGTGCCATATGATACATCGTTGAGTAGGCTCTGATTGAGCCGAACAAGGCGGGGCGGAGGTGGCGCAGCTTGTTTTGGTCTCAGGACCATCACTCGCGACATGACATTGTTTGTTTTGGTCTCAGGACCATCACTCACGACATGAGAATGTGAGACTCATGATGGTGCTGAGAGATGAGATGAGATGAGATGAGACACAGAACGCTCGTGCTAGACGCTTAACCACAGCAACGCGGCGCCAAAATCGAGTGACACAGTCGACAATCTACAAGGATCTAGGGTTCGCTCGCTCGCTAGAGACTAGCGAACGAGGCCGCAGCCACCAGCACGATGCTCACGACCGCAGGCAGACTCGTGAAGGCGGCGCGTGACGACACACGGGGCGCCGCCGTGGCTTCCGATTTGTTCGTTGACGACGCTCCGCACTGGGCAGCCTTGTCCTTGACAAACGCGTCGCGCGCCGGCACAGCCGTCTTGCAGTTGTCAGAGAAGAGACCGTCAATGCCGAGCGCGAAGAACTCGAGGTACTCGTTGGTCGCGTTGCCCGAGTAGTTGACTGCGAGCCGATACGGCTCGTCGCGGAACGTCCACGCGTGGACCTTAAGCCCGGCGGCATGCGCGTCGTGAATGACCTGGGGCGTCTCGTGCACGACGTAGTCGGCGTCCGTGATGTTGCCGTCGCCGTTGGCGTCGAGCATTTGGCCGTCGGCGCTGAACTTGGCGCCGATCGTCGTAACCAAGTACCGCTTGTAGGGCGCCACAATGTCGGCGTACGTCGCAATCTCGGCCAGGCCCTTGGGTGTGAGCATGTCGAGGTATGTGCCCGAGCGGTTCGCGACCGTCCAGTCGTACGGCGTGAAGACGCCCGTGAGCACGCCCGTCTTGGCGTTGCTGAAGCTCGCGTCCACGAGCTGCGCGATCTGCACCTTGGTCTGGTTGCGCAGCGCCTTAAGGTTGGCCGTCTCGAACGACTGGATCACGACCGGCGCGTCGGCCGTGGTCCAGTTGGCCTTGGCCAGCGCCGCCAGCAGCTTCTCTTCGAGCGGCAGCTTGAGCGCGCGGTGCCACGTCGGGTGCTTGGTCTCGGGGTAAATGCCGACCACGCGGCCCAGCTCCTTGGTCTTATTCTGCACAAGCGCAATGATCTCGTCGAACGTCGGGATCTCGTACTTGCCGTTGAAGCTCTGGTCGCGCTCGGGCAGCGGCTGCACCGCGCGGATCGTCTTGAGCTCGGCCAGCGTGAAGTCGGTCACAAAGTACCCTTCCTCGGGCTTGCCGTCCACGATGGCGGTGCGCTTGCGGGCCTTGAACTCGGGGCGCGACGCCACGTCGGTGGTCGCGATCATGTTGGGCTCATGGCGCGCGACCAGCACGCCGTCCTTGGTCGAGACCAGGTCCGGCTCGATGAAATCCACGCCCGCCTCAATCGCGAGAGTGTACCCCTCGAGCGTGTGGTCCGGCAGGTACCCGGCGGCGCCGCGGTGGCCGATGATGACGGGCTTGGCGACGGGCAGGCCCTTGATGGTGGACGCGCATAGTGACGCATCGGCTGCACGGACCGTCACGAGCGAGGCGGCAGTCGCCAGCACTAGCGACGAGGAGATGACGTGGACCATATTGAGGATCAAGAACGGAGCGGAAACTGCCGTGGCGAGCGCGAGAGAGAAATGGCCAGCGCCACCATTGGTGTTCAGCAGGGGGTGCCACGCTGGACTTTCCCCTCGGTGCAGGCCAGAAAAAGCACACCCATTCAGCGAGTCGGTCCGGACCGTATCGCTCCGGGTGCTGTCGGACAATGAAACCAAATCTACTGATTCAATTCCATTTTAGAGTACTTCACTATACGAACATGCAAGTTCTATGACCCCTTTCGAGTGGCGAACCCAGCTTATGGCTGGGAGCATATCGTGTAGTAATGTACGATTTTGTCTGTCACGGTACTACAAGCTCGGTCGGAATCTTGACGATATCCTTCCATATAGGCACATACAGTACATACTGTATCCATATAGGCACATATTGATAGGCACATTGGCATTATTTTTGGTTTGGGTGTGAGGTAACTCCCTCCCAGCATTGCACGCTTGCGCGCCGTACAGCACGTTCCTGACGGAGCGCGGGCGACTCACTACGGTGCGACGGACGGACGTCGTCGCGCAGCACGCGCAGCGGGTCGCTCTGTCGCTGCCGCAGCTGCGCCTTGAGGTCGGCGAGGCTCTCGAGTTCTTGAGGCCGTCGCACCGTGGGAACTGAAAGTGCCACGTGCCGGCGTCGCGCGCCAGAAACCGCGGATCCCACACGAACACGGGCGCGCCAGTGCCGCAGCGAGCACAGGGTTGTCGTGCGAAGAGCACGATGCCCAGCGACGCGGCTCTCGTGGTCATGGTCATCTGCGAGCGTTTGGAGATCTGCACGAAGGCGTGTGAGCAACGCAAGGCCCCTCGGGTCTGGCGACGAGCGCCATTGAATTCCGCCGGCTGCGAATGGCGTCGGCTGAGCTCGAAATGAGATCAGCCATGTCCTATTTTAGGGGGCAGCACGGATGTCCATATGTAGTTGGATCCATATCATATACCTACGGCTCTCTCCATATTCGAGTTTGGCCAAGTCAAAGGGACACCCAAAATGGGCAGCGGCCACGCTCCTCCTCCGCTTCCTCCTCCGCTTCCTCCCCCGCTTCCTCCTCCGCTTCCTCCTCCGCTGCCGCCTCCGCTGCCGCCTCCTTCTCTTGCTCCTCTCCCTCCCGCTGCCCCTCGGCGCTCGGCCAAACCGGCCAAGGCGCCGCCACGCACGTGCCAGGGCACCACGAAACAGGGGCAGCCATGCCGCATCACGTGGCAGCTCGACGCGCTCGGCTTCTGCAAGTACCACACGCAGCTCACGCGCGAGTGCCGCGGCGTCGCGCGCTCGACAGGCAAGCAGTGTCGCATCCGCTGGGATCTGGACGCCAATGGATACTGCCAGTACCACACGT
>JAADVZ010000651.1:0-18164 GCA_023335925.1 Pythium phragmitis | reverse complement strand
GGCGTTGTCGAGTGCGACAATGACATTTTTGGCAACATATTCGTCCGCTTGTGGGCTGTTGATGGAGAGGATCGAGTCGCTCTCTAGCTCTGGCAGTGCGAGGAACTCGGTCATGCGCTGCTCGGCGACCTTGGCCTTGACTACCGACGCGATAATGTGACTCACAAGGTTGAGCGGCTTTTGCACGAGCTGGAACAGCGACACGCTCGTGAAGACGACCGCAGGAGTGAGCTCCTCGTGAAGCACACCGACGTAAAAGCTAAAGGTCGCAACCGAGATGAAGACCGGCACGCCGCCCGTGACCATCCCGCTGAGTGAGACGTACTTGAGAAACTGCCACAGCGCGACCAGCTCCTTGGCGCGGCTCGCGTCGATCTGCCCCAGAAACTTTTTTTCCCAGGCGTTAAACTTGACGATCGAGATGGACTTGAAGGCCTCAGTCACGACCTTGACACGCGCGTCCTTGGTCTTCATGATGCTCATGTAGGCCTCCATGAATCGCGACGAGAGCAAGTGGTTGATGGCAAACGTAATGCCAATGACAGCAAACCCGGCGAGGGACGCAACGCCCAGCAGCCGGTAGAGCAGCACAGACGTCACAATCACTTGAAGCGGGAGAATCCACAGTTGGTGCACGTACAAGGCCGAGTCAAAGATCATTTGCGAGTCGGTCTTGCACAAGTTGGCAATGTCGCCCGTGGACTTGAGCTTGCGCGAGTCGGCGTTGAGCCGAAGCGACTTGGCATAGATGAGGTTCTTGAGCGTGGTCGTAAACTGGATCGCGATCATCTCGCACTCGAGTCGCGTGTGGGTATCAGCGAGAGCCTGGACCAACTGCGTCCCGAGCAGGCCGATGATCCAGAGCAGAAGATCCGGCATGTCATAGTCACCCGAGCTGAGCTTGGTGACGACATGGTTCAAAACGATGGGACCGGCAAACGTCGTGGCCGTCGCGATGAACTGCGCAAGCCCAGCGAGCGCGAAGGCCCACCCAAACGACATAAAGAACGCCCGAAGAATCGAGCCCGACTGGTGAAAGTCCCGTGCGAAAGCTGCAGTCAGCACGCCGGCCTCATGGTCGCGACGCAGCGACCAAACGTCGTGCTCGTCGAGCTGCTTGGCATTGCCGAGCGTGATGAGCGGCGTAACCCAATGGAGAAACGACCGCGAGACCCACGACGCGGTCAATGCAGGGTGCGGAGGAGGAAGAGGACAGTTGACGTGGTGCGCAGCAGCGCTGGGGGGATAGAAAGTCGCGTAGCTGGCCATGGCACTTAAGACGGTGGAGGACACTTCGCGAATGAGACGGCTTCATAGGCCTCTTCATCTATAAAGCTGAGCTTTCAAAGAGGGTAGACAAGACGCGGCATGGAGAGAAGATGGCGACTTGTATAAATGCGCCTGGATTGAGACCAGCGAGGAGAGAGCGGTCACATGACGTTTCGGTCCGCACCATCAATACTATGACACCTGCCCTCAAGATCTGCGGGGACGGAATGATGGCGGCGGGAGCAACCATTCTCATTTTGCTGCACTATCGCTGTACAAATGCTGGCGTGTGTGCCGTCTTCGCCACGCTGTCACGCTGTTCGTACGTGTGCTTTGTGTACAACGGCGTAGAAGCGATAGCAGTGTACTGTACCAACACCAGTCCCGTTAGCTGACACGAGGTGTCCATGTCCAACGAAGAAGACCATCAGCATGTGGGCTGACTGGCGCGAGAGGCGGTGTTTCCAGGTGAGTGAGACGGTGTGCATTCCACGGTGGATTATGCATGAGCAGAAACACTACAGAATGATGGTAGCTGAGACTTTCTGCGGGGCTCAGTGTAGCCATGTTGTGAAGTAACGTTATGAAGTCGCCCTCTCTTCTCCGTCGGAAAATAGAACTCGGAGATTCAAAGGCACTGAAGAAGTGAACGCGTGTGCGAGAGAAATCGACTGCCGTCTAGAGCCAGCAGCATTGATTCGCCATGGGCAGTCCGCCGGTCGTGCCCGACGACCAGTTCTACCATCTCGATGTCGCGTCGGAAAGCTACGAGACCATTGACGCCATCCGCTCGGGGCTCACGGCGCTTGGCGACGGGCATGGGGACCTCACGCTCGACGCCGCGACCGAGGCCAAGCTCGCGCCCTTCTCGACCATGTTCCAGTTCGAGCGCATCAAGTCGCCCGTGGGCATTGGCCATCTACTGCTGCTGCTGTACGCGCCGCTCGGCATTGCGCTCTTGCTCCTGCGCGGCGGCATGCTGTTCCTCCTCGCGCTCACGCTGCCGCGCTGTCTCTCTGAGCAGCAGCTCGATCGCCTCGGGCTTCACCGAGTCGCCACGTGGCTCACAGGCACAGTCGTCGTGCTCGAGGACGCGCACCACTTTAATTCCACGGCCCCGGCCGAGGTGATCGTGGCTAACCACATTAGCGAGTTCGACGCGGTCGCCGTGCGCGCGCTGCTGCCGTCGTATGTACTCGGGTACGACTTCTACAAGAAGATGCTCTTTTTCCGACTGCTCGGCGACAAGTTTGGACTCGTCTACGTGCCGTACGCGTCGCGCAACCAGGGCGGCGCCCACGGCCGCGACGCCGTGCGCGACATCATCATGGACAAGCTCGAGAAGCGCGACAAGCCGCTCGTCGTGTTTCCAGAGGTACGATCGACAGGACGGGACTAGGCCTTGTGTGAGACGCTGACGGCGCGTGGTGGCACAGGGCGGACTCACGAATGGCAAGAAAGGGCTGCTGCAGTACCACAAGTTTCTCTTCTCGCTGGGCCGGACCATCCAACCGCTCGCGATCCAGGCCAGCGACGGCCCCTTTGTACGTTTTCCTCCATTGCAGAGTGTGGGGGCCCCACAAGCCGCTTATATATGATGGACTGTATTGGGCAGCCCGTCAATATCAACGACGAGACCAGTACATTCCTGGCCAATGTGCTCTGGTACCTCTTTGTGCCATGGCACGTCTACAGGATCAAGTGCCTGCCCGTGACACGCGCCGAGCCCGATGAAGACGCGCTCACGTTTGCGCAGCGCGTCATGGCTTCCACGGCCCACGCACTCGCGCAAGACGCGACGCCATTTCTCTACCGCGACAAGATCGCGTATACACGGTATAGAACGCGCCAGATCCAGAAGCAGAAAAAGTAGTAATACTTTTTTGTTAGTCTCCACCACACCACCGTGTCACCCACCGTGGCGGTCGTACGTGCCTGGACCAGGCGCGGGTCCCGTGGCCTGCTGGAGCCGCCGCGCGACGAGTTGGGAGAATTGCTCGGCGTTGCTGCCGAGCGTCGCGCCCGGCGAACGAGGCAGCACGACGGCGTCGCTCTGTTCCGGGTGGAGATCCCACTGCACGCCGTCGTTGGCCCGTGGCGGGTGGACGCCAAAGCGAGACGGGACGGACGAGCCGAAGGGCGCGACAAACTGGTTGAAGAGCCGCTGCCGCGTCTCGCGCGACGCCTGGTGCACCGCGGTCTTTTCGCTATTCGCTATGGACGTGCTGCGAGGCGCGGCGGTCGTGGGTCTCCGTGGCAGACCGTTGGGGCCCATAGCGATCGAGACACGCGGTGACGATGTCGATGATGACGACGGCACGGCGCTCCGGCCGAACGCGGCTTTCGGTGGACGCGGTCGGCGCTTCGCCGCGCTACACGACTGCGGCCGCGTCGGCACCGTCGCGAGGTCTTGCTGTTGGGTACTACCCAGCGGCGATGTGGTGGGGAACCGTGGCGACGTGGCACCAAAGCCAGAGGTTTTGCACGGCGACTGCTGTTTCTCGAGCCACGCGGAAACGCCTTTCATTGCCGTGCACGTCAGCGGCGGCTGGCGTTCTTTTTCTCGCGTGTCGTCGTTGCCGTGGCTCCGGAAATGCGCCTGCAAGTGGGCGCGCTCGTCGGCGGCGAGTGCCATTACACTGCTACGTCGCTTTCCATGGTATCCGCTGGGGATCTTCTTCGCCATTTCGTCGGCGTCTTGTGCCTGGTCGCCACCGTGCGGGTTGCTCGCATTTGGAGACGGCGGCCCGTGGCGGATGCTCACTTTGTATCGCGTCATGTAATTGTAAAAGGCCGATTCGCGGGACGGCACGTCGTGCACCTGAAGCGGCTCGTGCAGCGAAAAGTGCCACCGCACGGTCTCGTCGAGTCCGTACAAGAGCGTCGAGCGGTGGCGCATGAGTCGCCGCGTGGCCGTCCCCACGGAGCAGCCCGTCGTCTCGCCGTTGAGCGGCCCGTGGCCCAGCGCCGGCTGCTTCGTGCGAAACAAAAGCACTGAGAAGCGGTCGCTCGCGTCCACGTGGGTGAGCGCGACACGCGGCAGCAACGTCGCATCGGCACTGCCCCGCACGCGGGACGCGTGCTTCTTTGGCTCACGCAGCTCCAGATAGGAGATCTGCTGGGGCGACACGACGTGCGTAGACTCGTCTCCGGACGATGCGTGCTCTTGCTTGGCGACACCGAGCTGGCCGGCCGTGTTGTCGCCCCACACGAACAGGCGGGACTGCTCGTCGACCGCCAGGACCGATTTGGCTCGCACAGCGATCGAGCGAACGACAACGCGCGCGTCGGAATCGAGAACGATGCCGCCACTCCCACTGGACGCGGAAGCAACCGACGATGCACCGGCCGCGAGCTGCGCGTCGATCTGGGCCTGCTGGGCCGCACGCGGGTCCACCACGAGCGTTACGCGCTGGGGCGTGGCCGTGGGGGCTACGCGAGATCCCCCCAACCCGAGCTGGCCTTCAAGCCCTCGTCCCCATGCGTACATGACGCCTGTGCGAGAGACCGCGAGTGTATGCGTGGTGCCACACGTGACCGAGGCCATCGAGAGCCCACGGAAACTCGCCACGTGGCGTGGCAGCCACTCGCTCTCGAACTTTCCGTGGCCCAGCTGGCCGTCGGCGCCGTGGCCCCACGTGTACAGATCGCCAGTCGTGGAGATTGCGGCATTGTGGCACGCGCCAGCGTGGATACTCATGAACGATGGCGTAGCAGACGATGGCGACGAGAGACAGGGCTCGTGGAACTGGGTCAGCAGCATTCCCGTCGCGTAGTCTTTCTCCGAGCCGAGTCCCAGGCGACCGTTCATGCCATCGCCAAAGGCGATCACGTGGTTCTTGGATGTTGGCTGCTTACTGTAGGTACTCGCCGTGGGCTTGGCGCCGAGTACGAGTGTATGGCGGTCGCCGCAGCTTATGTCCACGAACACCACGACGTCGTTGGCAGCATCAGGCTGTGCGACGGGATCAGATACCGTCGACGACGGCGCTGATGCGGCGCGGGCGAACCCTGGAATCGTCGTGCGCGGCACACGCACGCGTTCACTTGCGGTGCGGGTCTCGAGCTCTCGCCACCGCATCGTCACAGCCACGGGCGACGCCTGCACGTTCTGATTACCCGTCCCCAGCCGCCCGTACGATCCGCAACCAAACATGAACAGCGCACCACTCTCGAGCAAGAAGCCGCCATGAGAAGAGCCACAGGATATCCGCGTAATGCGATTTTCGATGGGGAAGAGAATGGGTCTGGGGAATACCACGCCCAATGCGTGCGTGTGGCCCTGCGCGAGCTGGCCATAGGTGTTGCTGCCCAACGAGTACACGCGGCCATTCTCGGTGAGCAAACAGAGCCAATCGAGACCGCAGCTGATCTGCCGCACAGCGCTGTCCAGCTGCAGGGGGATCTCTTTGATGGCGATGTCCGACGGGCAGGACGCAACATGCTGCAGCGAGCCCAAGAGACAGAGCGTGTACGTGAAGGTCTCCTCTGGCTTGGTGGCGAGGTGGTTGAGCCCGCTGATCGCTGTGGGTCTGCGCGAAGCGGACGAGGCAGAAAATGAAGGCGGCTCATGGGGATCCATGGGGCGTGGACCATTGGAGTGGGTATATAGAGGAAGCAGCACTCTTGAAGGGAGGCGGGCGAGACTATTTTTGGGGAGTGCCCAGTCAAATGCACTCGGTTTTAGAAGAGCATTTAGTAGCCATCTCATTTGGTATCAGATACCTTCGCACCACATGGGACGGTTTTAAAGGAACATGAAGCCATCGTCCGGAATACCTTCGCGACACCTCGCTGTCTTGTCTATATATCTTGCGTCAGTACAAAACAACAAGGCACATGATCATCCGCGCCGTCAGCAGCAGCGACGAGGAGGAAGAGGAGGCAGTCGCGCACTCTGTTTTCTCTCCCACTTCGGTATCTCCACCCGTAGCTTCACCCAGTCTATCGACGTCCACGGCCGTCAAGCTCGCGTGGCTCGGCGCGTGGCTCGCGCTGATCGCGCTGCTGCTGCTCGACCTTGCGGCGCTGCTCAACCAGCTCCTCCCGGCCCCCAACGCCGTCGAGCAACCGCCCCGCAGCGATCCATTTACGGTGGTCGCCTGGATACTGCTGCTCTGGCGTGAGCGTGGCGTCTCATCGTCATTCCAGCCGGCGACCGTGCTTAATAATCTACTGGGCCAACTCTTTGTGTGCGCGTGGATCTTTGCGCGCGAGACGGCGCTTGCCCCACAACGCCAGAGAAGCACATCCAAACGACGCCACGGATCCATTGATCTACTCGCCTGGATACTGGGAAGCCTGCCGTGGGTACTCGTGGTCGCCGTGCTTTGCCTTGGTCATCTCGCATCATGCGGCTACGTCTTGTTCGCGCTCTTTGAGAGCCACGGCGTACGGACCAAGTTTTGGCTCGGGCGGTCCAGCACCGGGAGCCGCACGGCGCCTCGCGTGTGAACAAAAAGCTCTTGAATCTCAGTGGGAAGGTACGGGGGTGAGGGCATTGCTGTTGCCACCGCCTTCGACGTCAAAGATCTGGTCGAGAATGTCCTTGATCGAGTTGAGCTGCATGCCCTCAGCCCGTTTCCAGTGCTTGTAGTTTTGGTGGGCCTGGTCCAAGATCTGCTTAAACTCGGCGCGGAAAATCACTTCGGCTACGACCTCGAAAAAGGGCAAAATGATAAACTCGAAAAAGCCCACTTGGTTCTTGGCGCTGTTCTCGTTGTTGCGGTTCATGAAGGGCGATATGTCCATGCCGAGCATTTGCTCGTCGTCGCCCTGGAGGAAAAACTCTTCAATGATCATGTCGGACCACTTGGCGTGGAGCTTGGTGGCCTTGGACGAGTGGCCCAAGTCGGCGCACTTGATGACAATCTTCATGACCATCATGGGCGAGTGGATCACGTCCGAGGTCTCTTGCGAGATCAGCGCCGTCTTGAGACTGCCAACGAGTTGCAGGTGGACGCTCAGGTCAGTCGACAGGACCATTTCTATAATGGCCTTCCGCACGTCTGAGAATTGCGCCGGCGCCATGCCGCTGAAGATGTTAAAGAGCGGGTCCTTGGCCATGAAAAACGCCTCGGCCAAGTGCATGCGCTCGAGCACGGACGAGTCGCTGTACTCGATCGTGAGATCGCTGCCGCTCTTGATCATAAAGTTGTTGGTCTTGCCCGGGTGGCGGAAATCGTGGATCGCTGCGGCGATCGTCGCGGCAAAGATCTCTTGATATGTGAGCAGGTCTTGAATGTAGCCATTGTCGAGCACCGAAATGAGATACTCGACCGAGCTCACGACGTCGGCGGCGTGGCAGTTATTGTGCTGTCCACGAAGAGAGTCAGATCCAGTCCGTCTCCAGCACTAGGGCACCACTGCGTCGACGTACGTAGGGGTTGCGGTGGTAGCCAATGTCGAGAAACGAGAGAAAGTTGGCCAGCAGGTTCTTGTTGAGCGTGCAGAGCTCAAAGAGATTGTGCTGCTCAAAGACAATGTACGTAATATACGTGATCGGCTTGTTGTTGGAGATCTCGGCGACCCTACCGCACCACCGCACGCTGTCAGAGACCTTATACGCACTACAGATCCCACCGAAACAAAACACGTACACAAACGTGTCGACGCTCCATCCGTCACGGTCCATCATGGTCGCGACAGCGTTCAGCGAGTCCTCGGACGGCAGAAGCACCTCGGGGTGGAGCCTCGCCTCCACGAATCGCTGTGGAACAGTCACAGATAGCTGTGGCGTCCCCGGCACTCCGCCTTTGTTCTGGCTAATGTAGCTCGCCGATGCGCGGCGGTTCCGAGTGTACGACTTGTTGGCCAGCACGGTCGCAGCCCAGCTCTTGGTATCACCATCCAAGTCACCTTCCTTTTTCTGCTTGAGCTGCTCGTGAATGTCGGGCGCAAACAAATTGTGGCCCTTTTTCGAGAGCAGCGTGACGATGCCGTCGAGGTTTTCGCGGAGCTCGGGCGACAGCGACGCCGAGCGCTGGAGGCTCTTGAGGTCCGTGAGCACCTTGGTCATGGGCGAGTCAAAGTCGAGCGGTCCACCGGTCGCCGAGTGGCTGCGTTCCTCGAGGATTTTCTTGAGCGACTTGTTTTCGTTGATGATAATGTCGCGCTGCATCTGCGACGCGCGCGCGTGGTCCTCGACCGTCTTGGCGTGAAGGAAATTGAGGCGCAGGAACCGATCAGTTTGCCGCACGCGAAACACGGTCACGGCCGTGACGCCCACGAGGCAAAAGATGAGGAAAAACTTGTTGAGAATGTAAAAAACGGACCGCGTCGGCGGGTACATGAGCGACACAAGCAGCGTGTAGCCAATGTTGACGTAGAACGCCGCGACGATATAGTGGAACGGATCGAGCTTGAACATGGGCGCGATCACGAGCACAATGAGCGGTCGTAGCAGGCTCATATTGAGGTGCGCGATCGGCAGGATCACAGTCTCGAGGTACTGTACGAGCAGGGCGCGGCCCGTGCCCTGGAAGTTCTCAAAGTCCCACCACGCCGTGTCGCTGCCGAGATGGATAATGCGCGACGAGTTCAAGCTCATGCTCGCGGGCGCCTCGACGGTGATCTGGTTGAGCAGACTGTCGAGGTCTTTCATAAGGAAGCGGCGATAGTCACGGACGCTGGAGACCGCGCCACCGAGCAGCAGCACGGACGCAAAGCACGTGACGATCGCACAGAGAAACGCCTGTTCGTACCCACGGAACCGTTGCGCGCGACAGCAGACCACGAGCAGCGGCACGGGCACGAACACGAGCGCCGAGATAATGAGATATAGCTTTCCCACGAACCGCTCTTCTGGATCGGGCGCGAACAGCGAAAAGGCGCTCTGCATTGAGACCACGAGCCAGAGCAGCCACGAGATCATGCTCGCATAGCACGCCGGATTGATGGCCGTGGCCGTGTAGAAGGCCGTGTACTCGAGCTCGGTCGCGGGCGCGAGGCAGAACGCGTTCGTGAAATAGTGGAAGCCGTACTTTTCTTCCATGTGCCGTTGTAGCTTGTGCGACTCGTACCGATCGGCGGCCGAGCGCGGGAAAATGAGCGACGCGAGCGGCACCCCGAGCGACGAGCGGCGCCCGCTCGGCACCGCTTGGTACCCAGCGCCGAGCTCAAGCCGTCGACCCGATGGAGCCGCGATCATGCTGTTCCTGTAAGGAGAGTATCAGATCAATAAGTGCGCGGGGGCAATGCATCGGCGCAGTGGCCGGGTGCATTGTCCGTTGCCTTTTTCGTTTCGCAAATGCGACGGAGCTCTTCATAGTGCCTTTTCCCCCGTTCGAATGACACTGGCGAAAGGACACTATTTCTGAATGTCACTAAATCGAAACGTCCCGTTTCTTCCCGCATGTTGAACTGGGAGCTGTATTCGTCCAGAGGCTTCGAAAAAACCGGTAATCGATCGGTATTGTGACAGTATCCTGAGACATCCAAACAGAAAAAACGCTGGAAAAAGGGGCCTCCAAGAGAGCCGTCAAAACCAACGGGGAGCTAAAGCAGCATCTCCGTGTGTGTCCCTCTCTCTTCTGTCTCTCTCTCTCTCTCTCTGTATACGGACGCCATGGAGGTCGAGTGCAAGACGCTCTGGATGGGCGACATCCAGCCGCACTGGGATGAGGCCTTTGTCGGCGCGCTCTTTGCCGGCTGCAGTACGTAATCCCGTTCTTGCATGGATGGAAGAGGTCGGAAGATGGTGACTGAGACTGTGGCGCTTCCTCTCTCTCTCTCTCTCTCTCTCTCTCTCTTTCTCTTTCTCCCTCTCTTGCTCTTATGAACAGGCGAGCAGCCTGTGGTCAAGTTGATCCGCGACAAGGTCACGGGGTACCCGTCGGGCTACGGCTTTCTCGAGTTCCCGACCACGCAGGGCGCGCAGTACGTGCTCGAGAGCTTTAACGGCCAGATCGTGCGTACGTACCCACTCCAAACAATACGACCAGCTACGAGACGGAGAGTGGAATGCTGTGGACTAATGGACGACGTATGTATGGTGCTGGATAGCCAATACGGTGCACCGCTTCCGCATGAATTGGGGCGCCGGCGGGCGCCGCATCGAGTCGTCGGAAGACCACTCGATTTTTGTGGGGGACTTAGCGCCCGACGTCACGGACGAGCAGCTCATGAGCACGTTTGCGACCCGCTTTGCGAGTGTGCGCAATGCCAAGGTACACTGTGATTCCAGCACTCTCCAACATCTCTGTCTCGGTGGAGAAAGAATGGACCTTCTCATTCTTTCTATGGAATTGTATGGGTTGATAGGTCGTGACAGATCCGCTCACGCGCATGTCCAAGGGCTTTGGCTTTGTGCGGTTTGGCAGCAAGGAAGAAGCCGACCAGGCGCTGCAGACCATGAACGGCGTCTACTGCTCGTCCCGACCGATGCGCGTGAGTGTCGCGACCGAGCGCAACTCGAACCGCGCACCGCGAATGGATTTTGGCGGCGGAGGTGACCCGCAGTCAGAAGCGGCCAATACGACAGTGTTTATCGGTGGCCTGGATGCGACCACGATGGAGGACGAACTGCGTGCGCGGTTTTCGCCGTTTGGAGAGGTGTGTTTTTGTGTCCGATATAACTTGAAGTTGGGTTTGGTCTCACGATCTTATTCCATGGGATCAATTAGATCACGTCGGTCAAGATCCCACCGGGCCGTGGCTGTGGGTTTGTGCATTTCATGGCAAAGGAAGCGGCCGAGATGGCGATCGCCCAGATGAATGGCGCGCAGATTGGCGGCGCCAAGATCCGCTGTGCGTGGGGCCGCTCGGCGGCCGTGCGCGCGGGTGGCGCTGCCGGTGGTGGCTATTACCAGCAGCAGCAGCAGTACGGCGGTGGCCAGTACGCGCAGCAAGCGTACGCGCAGGGTTACTATGGCGCGTACAATGGCGCGTACTACTCGCAGTATCAGCAGGGCGGGTACGCTGCCGGGTACGCAGCAGCGGGGTACGGTGCCGCGGGGTACGACCAGCAAGCTGCCGGTCAGCAAGCCCACCAGGGCCACGGCGTGCAGCAAGGGTATGCTGCTGGTGGACAGCAGGGGTATTATGGGGTGGCGCAGGGCCACCACGGCCATGGCCACGGCCGTCGTGGCCATTTCCACGAGCAACCGCCGCGCGACTTTACTCGCCCCGACGATGTCGAGGGCATGAACCGTCGCTATGCGTCGCAGCGTGCCTACCAGGTACAGTGGAGCAATAGGAGTTCAGTCTGCTGTGATACAGGCTAACGAAGTGATGTATTGGTGGATCTACAGCACATGGCGCCGGTTCCAAACGCGTCGTATACACCCATGTCTTCGGACGTGACGAGCGGCACGGCGATGGCGACGCAGTAAATGAGTGAGGAGACGGACGAACGCGAGACGGCAAAGAAAACACACCGGAAATGGAGAAGAGGCACGGCGTCAGGCAGGCACGCGTTCCCGATTTTGGGCGGACAATGCTTCTTCGTTTTCACGGGGTGAGAAAGAAGAGAAAAACAAAACAGGCAGGGATTTTTTGGCGAGGCAAGGAACGGGAACGAGTATGCGTGCTTTGGGGCTAATAATTATTTGCACGAGAAGGAACTGCACTCTCGACCACATCATTCGTTATTGGCTTTTCAATCGTTGTTTGCCTACTTCATGATGACGTCGCCATTGTCGGTCTCTTTCGCTTCCTGCGCCGAGAGCGCCTTGCGGCAGTCGGCCAGCGCCGTGCGGATCTGCTTGAGCTGGTCTTTCTTGGTCTGAAACTGCATCGTGAGCGTCTCCTGGTGCAGCAAGAGCTCGGCGTGGTTGCCCTCGAGCCGCTGGATCTCCGCGGCCGCGTCCATCTTGTTCTTTTGGTGTTGGGAGCTCTGAAGGGATAAGTTACCGGTTGTACACCGATCGAATACCGGTATCATCTAATGTTGAAGCTTGGCGAGCCAAACGTCATGCGCGACAAGACTGATGGCTCATTCGCCCAGCGCTCATTGCTTCGCTACGAACGGCAGTTGGGGAGCGGGAGAAAGACGGTCCTTGCGACGCTGCGGACAACGTGGGTTCGTACGCACCGCGACCCACATACGCGGATTTGCGGACCAAGCCACATACTTCTTCTTCTTCTTCTCTCTTCCCCCAAGGCCCTAATGGCGTCGTCTACGCGACCGAGTTCCAGCGCCAGCATGACGCAAAAGGGCAAGTTTGTGTTCCCCAACCTGCCGTACATGTACAATGCGCTCGAGCCATTTATCGACGAGCTCACGATGATGCTCCACCACACCAAGCACCACCAAGTGTACGTGCACAAGCTCAACGAGTTTCTCGAGACGGAACAGAACGGCGAGCTGCAGGGCAAGGACATTGTCGACGTCATACGCAATGCCAAGGCGGAAGGGATCCGCAACAATGGCGGCGGCCACTACAACCACTCGCTCTTTTGGACGTGGCTTGCGACGCCCGGCACGGCCAGCACCGAGCCGTACGGCAACCTCAAGACACGCATCGAGCAAGACTTTGGCTCGCTCGACGAGATGAAGCGCCAGTTTAACGCGACCGCGGCCACGCGCTTTGGCTCTGGCTGGGCGTGGCTCGGCGTCCACGTCGACGGCAAGCTCGGAGTCACGTCGACGCCCAACCAGGACAACCCGCTTATGCCCCACGTCGACGAACCCATGATCCCGATCCTGGGCCTGGATGTGTGGGAGCACGCGTACTTTCTCAAGTACCAGAACCGCCGCCCCGAGTACATCCGCGGGTTCTGGAACTGCGTGAACTGGGACCAAGTCGTCCACTGCTACGACGACTTTGCGGCCAAGCAAAAGCCCGTGCCGCTCGAGATGGAGAACCTCCCGGCGCCGTGAGCAAGGAGACGCTCCATGCTGGTCGAACCAGCGCTTTGGGTCGGTTTGACACGTCACAGCCTTTCTTGGGTTTGCATTCGTTTAGTTTTCTAAATTTTGAAAAGCAGAAACATGCCGATTTGAAGTTGTTTTGCTCCTGGCCGATGACCAAGCCCGCAGCGACGACATCACGCACGGGACGTGGGGAAAGCGAGCAGACTCCGTCCCATGGGAGAAGGTAATAGTCGTGTTGTTGGTGTTGGGAGGCGACGGTCATCGCCCCGACTGCCCGTTTGCCCGTTGAAAACCATAAGTGTCTCTTCACGTTTCTATCCCTTGGTCTCCCTGCTACTCGGTTTGGCTCGACCACCATTTGGCCATCGACCCCGTGGCCTCCAAGTCTTCTTTCCTCCCTCGCCTCGTGGTTGCTTCCCTCCCCTTCCGGCCGCCATGGTGTTCAAACTGCCGATGCTCAAGTATGAGTACAACGCGCTTGAGCCGTACGTCGACACGCTCACCATGAGCATCCACCACTCGCTCGAGCACGAAGTCTACGTGCAGTACACGAACGAGTACGTGGAAAAGTACCAGCACGGGGAGCTCAAGGGCAAGTCGATTGTCGAGGTCGTCCAGAATGCGCGCGCTGAGCAAATTAAGAACAATGCCGGCGGCCACTACAACCACTCGCTCTTCTGGACGCTCATGTGCTCGCCCGGGTCGGCAGCCTCGGGACCGTCCGGGAAGCTCAAAGCCAAGATTGAAGATGCCTTTGGCTCGGTCGACCGCATGAAGGAACAGTTTGCCAAGGTCGCGGCCGCGCGGTTTGGCTCGGGCTGGGCCTGGCTTGGCGTCAAGAGCAATGGTGAATTGGCCATCGCGTCCACCATGAACCAGGACAACCCGCTCATGCCCAATGCACAAGACCCGATGATCCCGATCCTGGGGCTGGACGTGTGGGAACACGCGTACTACCTCAAGTACCACAACCGCCGTGCCGAGTACATTGGCGCGTTCTGGAACGTGACCAACTGGGACCAGGTCGTCGAATACTATGACGAGTTTGCGTCCAAGCAACAGCCCATCCCGATCCCCGGCAACTGAGTCCTACGTGAAGTCCTCTCGTGGCGATGAACAGCTTGGTGGAAGGATTGTAGTTGTTGGAGAGGGTCTTTATTGGTGTTTTCTCTCTCTCTTTCTTAACGTTGCACTCACAAAACATGGCAACTAAACACACAGAAAAGAGAGCTCTTGGCATTCTCCCAATGGAACGCTGGGCTGGAGTCCTTCTCGTGTCGGTGCAGTTGCCTCATAATGAATGACTACATTACACAAAGGCCGGCTTGGAGGTTTTTGCAAACGACTGCAAGTACGACAGATCGATCGTCGGTGTCGCAGCGGCGACTGGAGGTGTCGTCAGATAGACGAGTGGAGGGGCCGCAGCCTTTGGCTCGGGCTGTGAGACGACTGCCGGACTGCTGGGTACCTTGGGAAGTCCGGGCGATTTCGAGCGGGAGCGTGCGGTCGGGTCTGCTGATGTCGACTTAGGTGAGGCGCGTGCCTCGTGGGGGCCGCGAGGCACATGGACCTTTTCAGGAGACACTGATGCCTTGCGGTCCACGCCACGCGCTGATCTGGTGTCCGGAGATGACGATCCCTTGCGTCCCCTGATGTAGGCGGCCGTCCGGTGGTTGCTCGTACCTCCACTCGGGGTGCGCTGCAGCACTGGCGGGCCGGCTCGGCCAACCGGGTTGGTTTGGCTGGGATCCTTTCGTTCGCGGCTTTGGTCCTTGCGTTCGTCTTCGCCTCGGCTCGAGAGCTCTCGTGGACGCCAGACGTGGCATTCCCGACTCGTCTCGTCTTCAGTAGTCGATGGTGTGCCGGCGTTGAGCTGCTGGAGCCGACGCATCGTCGAGCCGAGATCATTTTGCTCGATCTCGTCACTCGGCGAGTACAGCTCCACCTTGGGCAGCTCCATCTTTCGGTTCGATAAATCCTCGACCGCCAATTTCGAATACGCGCGATTGCGGATCTCGTCGGCGTCACCACGGCTGGTCTGGTGCTGGAACTGGCGCTGCCGCAGTCGCTCTCGTTCCTTTTCCTTCTCGCGCGATCGCTCCGACTTGTAGTGTTCCTGTGCTCGCCACAGTTCGTTAATGGACATTTGGCTGTCCAGCACATCCAGGTCGCCCGCGCTACTGCCACCGTCGATACTACTCGCACAATCATCTTCCACACTCGTGGCAAAGCTGCAGTCGGCGCAGATGCGGTTCCGCAGCTCCAGTGTGTCCGTGTCAATGTACGTCATGGTCGCACAGCTCTTACAGATCATCTCTTGGCACTTGCGGCACTTGAAGCTCCGCGTCCAGCGTGACACTTTGTCCATGCATCCTTTGCACATACGCTTGGCATCCCTTGCAGTGTTTCCCGGCGCCTTGGGTTGCTCGGTTTCGTCGGTCGACGTTGTGCTGTGTTTGTACGGGCCTCCAGTAACGTCACCGCTGCCGGTCGTGCTGCCATTATCGGTACTGCCGCCCTGTCGCACGCGGCGCTTGACCTTGAGGACATGGGACAGCGTCATGGCATTCTTCTGGCGTGCGTTCAGCACGGACCGTGTGATCCACGCCGGCGCGTGCTTTTTCAGGTCGGCGTGGATGAGTGTGATGAGCTCGAGCGTCCCCAGCTTCGCCGTCTCGCGCACGACCATGCCCATGACAAAAAGCTGTGCGCGCAGCGGACCGTTCGCCTGTTGGACCGGTGGACACACGCGGTGCACGATCGACTTGGTGCACCGCGCCCAGCCGCGGTGGCCCGTCTTCTTGTCGACAAATTCGTCCATGACTTCGAGGTACAGAAAGTCGCGGTCGCTCACGAGACTCGAGATGCTGGCCCACCGCGAGTACCGCAGACCGACGCAGCGCAGCGGGTTCTCCGCGGTCGGCGATTCGAGCTCATAGAGCCGCTTCGACTCGGGAAAGTCGAGCACGAAGTGGCTGTCGCTCGCCGTGTAAAGCTCGGCAACGTCGTCGAGCGTGCCCGAGATGGTCGTGGTCGTGCACATCATGATCGTGCCCGTGGTCTTGCCGCTCACGCCCCCGAGCGTCGTCGCGTGCGGGTCGCTGCCGCCACGGGCAATGCGGATCGCTGTGAAGAGCTGAGCGTAGGCCTCGTAGGCCTCTTCGAGCATGGTGTTGCGCTCGCTGCGGCTCAGCGGTGGCGCCGGGTCCGCGTACGGGAGCGGATTCTGGCTGCGTGCCATGGTTAGGTGGCTGTGTTAAGTACTCTGGCTTCTGGATTCGCGCTGGGGCAGGAGATTCGTTGGGAAAACACCAACGTTGGGAAGTGTCAGTCGCACAGGACGGACTCGCGTGGAGGCTTAGATAATGCGCTTCTCCAGCCACGACGTGGGGTAACCCTTCTCGATTCAGGTCTTGGAGTGCGATGCGTAAATGACCCGATTAGCAGTCAGCTTCGCGGTATCCGGTTCACTGGGCAGACCGCCCAGTCAGCGCCATTTCCCACCCATGGTCTCCAGTCCCGACAAAACCGGGCCCCCCGGATGGATAGCCCGCGGGAATTGCGATGATGCCACTCTGGGTGACGCAGAAACATGTGGACACGCCTGCAAGCTTCAAACTTCCGGTTGGGGTCAACCGGCCGCCGCGAGGGTGGCGGCACCACTGGTGCTGTACCTACAGCACCCGTGGTGGCACTTGTGGTAGCCACATTCCGGATTGTCGTACTGTATCCTACATTCGTCAGCACCAGAGCAAGATGAGAAGCCAGCTCACTACGCTGTGTAGTGGAATGTTGCACGGGTATCCCACGTAGCTTTTTGTTCCAGGACTCGATCTTGGTGGGGGACTCTCTCCTTTCTCAAGCCCAAGGAGTCCTCTTGCCCCTTGTGTCATGCTGGTCAACTCGATGCGCATAATATGCTCCAAGCCGATGTGGCAATATTATGGTCTATGGTCACGCCGGCTGGGACGACATGATCTGTACTGTATTTGAACTGTATACCATTCATGATGAACAGTTCGATAGTGGATGAACTTCGAATTGTATCTATCAGGCTGGATGAACAAAATGATTTCCAAGGCCCTGATCGCATTGCTCGCCTGGTAAGGATATTCCGTGTGTAATGGAGTCGGCCAGCACGTGCCCTTTTGGCATGCCTGCACTTGCTATAATTTGATAATTTATTATACTTGCAGCAGAGCATAGCTCCGGTTTTCCGGTGTGCATGACTGTAATTCTAAAAGGCCCATGCCTTATGGATGGGAGCTCCTTGTTGCGCCATCCATAAGAGACCTACCAATGCAGCAGGATCACCCCGCAGAAACAATGCCCATGGCGCTTGCGTGAGAGTTTGACATTGGACACCATTCGGAATGGTGGCGAATGTCGAATGTCGAATGTCGAAGAGTCGTGTGAGTCACGACTGTTCAGTCACTGAGTGATTGATGAGCAGTCCACATTCGCTGACCAGTATCTATTTTCACAATAATGCTTATTAATTGATGTACAAAGTTTAGCCGATGGTGATATATACAATGCGGAACCAACTCTGAAAGATTATGTGAAAAGGAGAGAGGCCTCGACTTCATGACGATAGGACATAGACCGAACGCACAGGCAGCATATGTGCAGAGCCTTTCGAGAATCTCACTGATCCATTCCACTGGCCTGCCAAGAAGCTCCCTGGTCCAAAATGAGGTTTGTTGTGGATCTCTATTATTACCCCAGTGGCGGTTCATGCACATGGATATCAATAAAGCGAGCTTGGGCTATAATAGAGATTCAACGGCTGAATTTCGCGTCCTGTATTCTCCCCCGAGGGTATGGGGCTTGAGCAATCTGACAGCTCGCCTCAACATTTTCCCATGTATAATGCCTGATACACAAAACCTATGCTAACCTGTTTCTCAGGGTCACGGCTGTCACACAACGATCGTGATGCCCGTTCACAGAAGTTGTTCGCGTGCAATGTAAGCGAAGAGATCCTCATTTTCCAAGATGAACTCACATATGTGTCCAGACGAACGAAACCGGATCGCACGGATGTGAGATGTGCGTTCGGGGGGGGGGGGGGGGGGGG
>JAADVZ010000650.1:0-18185 GCA_023335925.1 Pythium phragmitis | reverse complement strand
TCTTCTCTCTTCATCCCGATGGTCAGCCTCTCCTCGCTCGGCGCTGCCGTTGTTCTCTTGGCGTCCACCGCACAGGCATACCGTCCAGGTGACGAGATCTGCACATACGCGACGTCGGGTTCGAGCTGTGGGGTCGATAGCATCACGCCGTCCAAGACTGACGGCAGTGTGCTCATCTACCCGGGCGGCAAGACACGCTGTGCGTTTGACGATTTCAAGGATGAGAAGACAGGGTACACGGCCAACTCGACCTACTTCTTCCAGGTCTTCCCCAAGCCGCAGAAGAAGAAGCTCGCGCTGATTCTCCAGGGTGGTGGCGCGTGTATCGACAAGGCCACGTGTAACTTTGCTCTCCAGTGCTCGATCCCGGTTACGCTCATGGTCGCACGTGCGAGCGCCAGCAGCGTCGGGATCCTGAACGCCTCGGACCCGAACAATGCCTTCAACGACTGGAACATTGTCCACGTGCCGTACTGTACCGGTGATCTCCACGTCGGTAACACGGTCCTGGACGCCTACGAGAGCGGCATTGAGCCTGCCTTTGGACGTCCACAGTGTCTTGGCCTCAAGAAGAAGACGTATCTCAACGGCTTTGAAAACACCAAGGCGGCGTTCCACTGGGCCAAGACCAACTACCCAGAGGTGGAGGAACTGGTCATTGGGGGCATGAGCGCCGGCTCACTCGGCAGCCAAACGCTCGCGGCGTATGTGGCAGATCTGTGGAGCGTGCAGGCCAAAGGTGTGAAGTACGGTGTGCTCGCGGACAGCTACATTGGCGTGCCTCCGGACAATACGCCGTCTGGCAAAGTGCTCAACTTCTACGGTGCCTGTGACCTCAACCTGAATCTCCCAGTGGCAGTGACGTCCAAGTGCAAGGCCGAGACGCTAACGGTCACGGAAACTGGCTCGGCCATGCTCGAGACCATTCCGAGCAGCTCGTGGCTCTTCATTAATAGTATGGGCGACGACATGCAGCGGCTCTTCTACCAACTCACGAAGGACGGCATTGCTGGGTATCCATTCACGAACCAGATCTCGCCGGACGAATTCTTTGCCGCGGCAACCGAGATATTGGACACGTACAAGACACGGAGCAAGCACGTCTCGACGTTCATCGTGCGAGGCGCGCAACACGTCTTCCTCAACGGTGGGACGTGGTACGAGACCGTGAGCACGACGGGCGACGAGCTCGGCACGTACGTGGCCAACTGGCTGGCGAATTTCGGCGCCGACGAGGACATTACAGTCACGCCGACCGTGGTGCCTACTCGTGCTGATTGTAATCACTTGCAGCACGAGTGTACTAGGTATAAATAGCTGTAAGGCTTCGAGGACCGATTTTGACTGCAAAGACGTTTCTTTGTGATTTTTGTAATGCTCTATTGCATTTCTCTCGTTGTACTGGTCCTTCCACTGCCCTCTCGTTTCAGCGTTTGCTGCTACGGCGTTACTACCGCACAACTCCCGCCTCGGAATTGAACTCGGGCGTATCAACAAACTGGAGAGAGAGATTTTTGAGCCGTTTGCGCAGGCTTTCGAGACTCTAGTGTGCAGTGAGTGTGTACCGGCCTCGTGGTCAACGGCTAATTTCAGCAATGGGAATGGGCCTCCTGGGTGGGAGCGAGGGGAGCCGCAAAAACCCTTTGTCCTCTGCTGTTGTCGGTTAATCCGCGACCTCAAGCAATCTAGACCAAGACATTTCACCCACCGCACCGTGCACTCCGGGGTGAGCGTGATTCCACACGCTCAGCTCAGTTGCATCCGGGGCTAAGCCATGTCAATTGGTTGTGTTTCCCCCGTTGGAAAGACTGGAAAAGGAAAGGGGCGCAGAGATGGGAATCGAACTCCTGTCGTACCGGGCCTTGTCCCCACACGGAGAGAATGGGGGCTTTTGCGGTGCTAAGCTCGAGTCTTTTTATGTAACCTATACGAAAAAATATATGTTATACATGTTGTATAATACAACATGTATAAAAAACTCAGAAGCCATATGGCTGGTATTGGAGCCGTTAAAAAAAGGTATGGAGACGTTAATTAAAAGGTGTTTCTGGCTCTGCAGCCAGGAAGTATACCCTTTTTCTATATGAAGATTTTGTTTGGGTTTTAACGTTAGACGTCAATACAAAAACCAATATCGTATTGAAACAATTTATTGAAGCCGATTTTGGAAGAAATCAATATTATATGGTATTTTTCCAAGCCCTGCCGACAGATCCTTCGGCGGGATGGGGCACCAGAGGGACACATCGTGTGCGTGTACGAACGCGCCAATTCCCTCGAATGTTGCGGGAGTCACATTACGAAATCGTGCGTAGTACGCATCCATCCGCTGTTGGGCCCAGGAGTTCCGTCCATTCACTCCATCTTCTACCAAGTCCACCTCAAGCTCAAGCTCAAGCCCAAGTCAAGCCGAAGTCTACGAGTGCCGTACTCTCCATGAAGCTCACCAGTCCCATTCTCGCGTCCAGCGCCTCGCCTTTGGCGTTGGCATCGGCGCAATCGGTACCGACGAACGCATCACCGCAATTGATGGTCGTCCCATCTAACTCGTCGCTCGAGGGAACTGCCCGGAAATGCAGCCCATCTGGTGGGGTTGCCGGGTGGTACTACAACTCGTGGGGCAGCGGCCCGTACGCATGCTACGGCAAAGAGAGCGAAGCGTGGACCATGCGCTACGCGTACCGATCGGGTGGTATCGAAAATGTGCACTGGAAGTACACGGACGACCCTAAAGACCCTGCGTGCTTGGGCTTCTGGGAGTGGTACGAGGAGGACGGCGTCCAGATCATTACGGAAGTCCAACACAGTACAATTCGCGACTTCACCACGGGACGCCTGTGGTGCGCGTTGCCTGTCTACCGCAGCGGCGGCCTCAAAGATCGTCAATGGAAGTGGTGCACGTGTTGGTGACTTTCGACGGGACCAGTGCGTAAGCGGGATGAAGAGAGAGAGAGAGAGAGAGAGAGAGCTGTATCGCATGTTCTGGTCACATGAAATCAAATTTGCCGTGCGCTAGTTCCTTCCTTGTTGTCTTTTGTTTCGACCCTTACAAGAGCGGCATAGAGCCTGCACTTGGTCGTCCACAGTGTCTTGGCCACGAGAAGAAGGCCCATTTCAACGGTTTTGAGAACACCAAGGCGGCGCTTCAGTGGGCCAAAACCAACTACCCAGACGTGGAGGAACTGGTCATTGGCGGCTTGAGTGCTGGTTCACTCGCGTGCCAAATGCCGGCGGCGTACGTGGCTGATCTGTGGAGCGTCCAGACCAAGGACGTCAAGCATGGCGTGCTCCCCGACAGCTTCGTTGGTTTATTTCTAGAAGACAAACCAGCGGGCCACGTACTCAAACCTTTAAGAGTCGAGTGAGTTTATATCGGTTAATACATCCTTCCAAACAAAAAAATATACTCAACTTTTACGGTGCTTGTGACCTCGATCTCAAGCTGCAGCTTCAGATCTTTCGCAATCTGGTCAGCTAGTCCCTGACCTGTGAGATCCTTGATGACCAGTACGTAGTGGCGCACGCCGTTGGGCTGCTTGATGCTGGTCGCCATAGTTGTTGTTATCCGCCTGCGTCAACGTGTCTATGGGGAACACGCGCCCTTTCAAGATCGCTTTGGGATAAACAACCAATCGAATGTGACTATAGTGTAGCCATTCTCAGAGTGCCCCGAATCTAGTTAATATGAGGGACTCACTGTCTGCGACGTGTGTAAACAGATCAAAGCACCGCACAATCAGAGGCCCTGAACCGGTGACCAGTATCACTTTAAGTACATCCTTTTTAGAAAGGGAGCAAGCCCCTTTGTCCAGCTGTGGGAGTCCCATGCAGAGCTGTGTCTGGGGATTGAGACCTCTGAGACAAGTCTCCATTGGTGCAAGTTTTGATGACCACGATAGGGGCAAATGGCTGTACGACGTCTTTTGCTAACACGCTGCCGCAAAAGCGTTACTGTATAGACTACAAGTAGCTAATGACGAAGCGTGTGAGCCGTAATGTTTCAGCATGCTGAAGAAAAAAAATACATTAAATTGACCACGGCGAAGTAACGCTACGGTATTGCCTGAGATATGATTACACTCCTAAAACACTGATTACACTCCTAAAACACTGTTCGAGTTGTGAAGGCTGTGTCGCCATCCGACCCCTTCCGCACGGGGACGGTTGAAAGCAAGTCACGACATCCTGGAGTGGGAATCCCTAGCTACAGTACCTCGACAGGACAGCGCACATCAGAGGGACACATAGTCGGTAGGTGAGATGCGAAGGAGACATTCCCTCGGATGTTCGGGGCGTCCAACCACCGACTACTGCACATGAACATGTCTATGTATACACCCATTTTTGGGCCAAGCAGAGGTCCTCCTTGCACTCTATCTTTTCCCAAGTCCACCACAAGAAGGGCGAGCTCCAATCCCAACGGTGCGTCTGCTGCACTCTCCATGAAGCTCACTTCTCTGGTTCCCGGGTCCCTAGCTTCGGCTTTGGTGTTGGCATCGGCGCAATCGACACCTTCAAACACATCGGAACCAGCGATGATCATCCCGTCCAACTCGTCGTCACAAGAGAGCAATGCTCGGAAAAGTAAGTGCAACGCTTCAAATGCCGGTGGTCTCGTCGGGTGGTACTACGACTCGTGGAGCTACGGACCTTACGAGTGCTACGGTGATGACAAGCCACGCGTAGCGTGGACCATGCGCTATGCGTACCGATCGGGTGGCGCCGAAAACGTCCACTGGAAGTACACAACCGACCCAAACGACCCGTCGTGTCTGCCAGACTGGGAGTGGTATGCCGAGGACGGCACTCGGCTCATTACGAAAATCCGAGGCCGCACGACACTCGAGGGCGCCACGGGACGCCTGTGGTGTCCGTTGCCTGTGTACCGCAGCGGCGGTGTCGAAGGTCGTCAGTGGGCGTGGTGCTGGTGTGACCTTCACCAATGGTGAGTTTTGGCGTCGTCAGTGTGGTGAACGTGAGCCACAACCACCAACACTCGACACAAAGTGATCTACGACAGAGAGAGAGAGAGAGAGAGAGTGGTTATGTGGGTGTGCGCTTGATACTCAAATAAACTTGTCGCGCACGACTTATTCCTCGATGTCTGCATAATGGTAGCTAAAACGTCTGGATGGAGGAGCCTCCACTGTTTCGTGTTGATAACCCCATCTTGAGCACAAAACTGAATCGGACTGAACTCTCCCCTCCCTAGAGGGCACCGTAAGAACGCACGTCCATGTGCGCATACTGTAAGGTAATCTCAATCGAAATCCCTATCACCCTACAGCAACCTGCGCGCTTGCAGGCCAAACCCGGATGCCGCAGTTTCAATAGACGATCATTGGTTAGCGCAAATAATGATCAGAGATAGATCCGTCTAGATGTAACGCAAAATACTCCATTCAGAAAGAAAAGAAAGAAAGAGAGATTAGTCAACATGTTGATGTACTGTAGGCGGGTGCCCCCAATCTCGCGAGTAACGACTTGCACCTCCTTCCCTTCGACTGTAAATGCCCAAGGTACTGAATACTATTGTGTATAGCGCAAGTCACCTCGTTCTTCATTTTGTGGCAATCTCATCTGTGAAGACAGATACTTGGGCATGACGATGCATCAAAGGGCACTTGAAGGTGACAGTTCCCTCCGATGTTCCCGAAGTCTTACTATCACAATGTGCACACGAAGACAGTCTCTGTATGGGTCACCCTTCGTCTGGTGCAGAATAGGCCGCTACTCACTTTACCTTTTCCCAACTCCACATCAAGCTCAAGCTCGAGCCCACGCGAACGACTACTGCACTCTCCATGAAGCTCACCAGTCTCGTTCTCGCTTCGATCGCTTCGTCTTTGGCGTTGGCATCGGCGCAATCGACACCGTCGAACGCATCGGCACCATTGACGGTTGTGCCGTCCAACTCGTCACACGAGGAAACTGCCCGGAAATGCAGCCCATCTGGTGGGGTTACCGGGCAATGATCTGCCGCCCTCCGCCCCATACCAGTCCCAGCCCATCAGACAAGAGGAGTCGTTCGGGTCGTCTGTGTACTTCTAATGCAAATTCTCGGTGCCGCCTGATCGGTACGCGCTGCGCATGATCCACGCATTGCTGTCTTTGCCGTAGCATGTGAGCAGGTCATTGCTCCACGAGTTGTAGTACCACCCGAGAACCCCGCCGAATGGGCTGCAGATCCGAGTGCTTCCCTCGTGCGACGTGTTGGACGGCACGACGATCGATGGTGCCGATGCATTTGCCAGTGGCGATTGCGCCACTGCCAACACCAAAGGCCAAGTGATGGAAGCGAGAACGAGACTGGCGAGCTTCATGGAGAGTGAGGCAGTCGTTCACTTGGGCTTGGGCTTGGGCTTGCGGTGGACTTGGAAAAAGGTAAAGTGAGTTTAGCGGACTCTCCTGGGCCGGACGATGGGTGAGGATCCATAGAGGTCCGAGGCCGTACGATCCGGGAGACCACCACGGGGCGCCTGTGGTGCGCGTTGCCTGTCTACCGCAGTGGCGGTCGTCAAGATCGCCAATGGCAGTGGTGCAAATGCATATGAGTGCCGCCCACATCAAGATGGCGGATTCTCTCGTCAATCTAGCCATGGACTGCCGAAGCAGCTCTCAGGTCCTGTATCCACCGGTACGCCCAGGACATTGCGGCATCAACGCCTACCTGAGCACCGACCTTTGCGCTTGGTTGACTGACGCTGCCGATCGCCGCGGTCTCTTCCCTGGTGTGTTGTAGGGCCTCACGACCGTCTCTGAAGCTACTATTATGGGTACATTTATTGCACGTAATAGACTTCAGTTTCAACGTCAACATGAGTACCGCTGATGCAGTACGAGTACCATGCTTAGTCTCTCCAAGAAACCCAGCTGCAAAGAGAGAGAGAGAGAGACCATGGCCAACAGACACTGTGGGGACCACAATAATGGTCATCACCAAGTCACGTGGACACGCAATACTCTTGTTATAAGATGGGTAACCTCTGCTAAGGCATAGTCTCAAAAGGATCGCATTTTTCTCCACACAACACGAAGAGCTCCTCATTCCTCCAGAGTCCAAAATGACGCGTTCGTCGCCGCGCAACTCGCTCAAGAAGCACGACGCAGCGGCGTCCTCGCGCGCGTCCAAGGCGCGTCGCGACCGCACGACCACGCAGATCCGCAAGGACAAGCGCCGTGAGACGATCCAGAGCAAGCGCCGCCGCCTGCTCTCGAGCGACGACATTGCGCTGTCGGGGCGCGACATTACCGAGCTCGTTGCCATCCTCTCGGGCACGAACGGCGATGCGACGGTCCACGCGGACCAGTACGAAGTGCTTCAGGAGATCCGCGCGCTGCTCGCGGCAAACGAGCACGACTATGAGGCCGTCGAGCGCGTCATCGAGTCGGGCGTGAGTGCTCCTCCATCGCACAACAAGATGAGCTGGTTGCGCTTGCTCACTCTGTACTGTCTTGTCGTATCTATCAGATCGTTCCCGTGTTGGTGTCCTTACTGGACGCGGCATCGCCGCTGAGCTCGTCGACGCGCGCCAGCAGCGACGTGTACAAGGAAGTGCTCTGGTGTCTCACGAATATCGCGAGCGGCCAGTACGCCCACACGAAGCTTGTGCTGCCGGCCGTGCCACGGCTGCTGCAGTTTGTCGAAGGCGCGAACGCGACGCTGGCCGAGCACGCGGCCTGGGTGTTGGGCAACATTGCCGCCGACTGTGACGAGTTTCGTCAGCAGCTCATTGCGAACGGCGCCGTGCAGCCACTCGTGGCGCGACTCGCCCACGCGCACGTGGAGCCCAAGCTCGCGCAGACGTGTGCGTGGGCGCTGTCCAATCTGGCGCGTGGCCACGCCACGTCGGCCAAGCCATTTGTGGACGCTGGCATCGTGCCCGTGGTCACGGCCGGTCTCCCCCAGGGCCAGCCGCACGCGTTTTCCCAGGAGATCATTGTCGAAGTCGCGTGGCTGCTGAGCTGCCTCACGGCGCGCGAAGAAGAGTACCTCAAGCTCTGGCTCGAGCACGGGCTCGTGGAGCTGCTGCTGCCGTACTTTGCGACCTCAGACGAGCTGCTGCTCACGCCGATCCTGCGCGTCATGGGCAACATTTGCTGCGGCGCGTCGGACCACCACACCGACGCGTGGCAATTGCCGTTTGTCGAGCGCCTGCTGCACGCCGAAGACGCCTTGTTTCTACGCAAGCTGCAAGAGTTTTTGCAGCCCGACCTCGCGGCCGCGCACGCACATCTCGCTGCCGAAGCCGCGTGGGTGCTGTCCAATTTGGCGACCCATGACGCGCGCGTCGTAGCACTGATTCTGCCGTTCCTGCCGCTGCTCGCGCAGCATTTCCACGACGCCGGCCGCTTCGAAGTGCGCCGCGAAGTCGCGTTCGCGCTGGCGAACATGGCACTGACGAGCGCCACGCACTTGGAGACGGTGCTGCAGCTCGACGTGCTGCCGGGCTTTCTCCACTTGCTCAGCGCCGCGGACGTGGCGGTCGTGGGCAACTCGCTGCGGCTGATTGAGAACGTGCTCCGCGTGGCACCGAACGGCGTGTCGCTCGTCGAGTCCCATGACGGCATTGAAGCGCTCGAGAATGTGCAGTACCAGTCGCAGGAGACCCACTTGGCCACGTGGGCCGAGGCCATCGTGAACGAGTTCTACGGCGAGCAGTACGGCATCAACTCGCCGCCGAGTGCCGGCGCCGTCGGTGGGAACGTGCCGACGTTCAACTTTGAACTGCCACCACAAGCCGAGCCCACGGAATCCGTGGCAGCGGCACCCGGCGGTCGAGGCCGCGGCGCCCACATGACTGTGCCAGCGTGGAAAAAGTGAGCCGAAGGACGACGCGCGCCAGAGACCGATCAATTCGTAATGACCGTATTTTTCTCCCTCTAGCGATGTGTACGTACGTGCTTTATGTCATGGCAAGACCTCTTACTCATTAGGGCTTCTCTGGGGCCCGGTGGGAGTAGAGCCAAGTGGTTATTGCCCTCTACGTTTACCTCGAACAATCAGAGTGGGTGATTGTCAAGATCTGCCAGACATAAGAGTCTTAAGGGCTCGAGAGAACTGGAGTTGAAAGAAGGAGTGATCAAGAAGCTAAATGGAAGGTTACAGTGGAATCTACAAACACATAAAGAAGAGCGTGGCTCTTGGTCGTACAGATCTATGTTTTACTTGACGCGGATATCCTTGTGTGGCGTAAACGCCGGCGACTGGGTCGGCAGTCGCTCGTGGGAGAGCATGAGCAGAAAGCGCGCGCAGAGCATGGCACCAAACACGGCCAGCAGCGCGGCAAACACAAACGCAACGCCGCCTTGTACGTCCTTGCGCGTCACGAAAAAGAGGACGCCGTAGACGACATTCGCGACCGCGACCGCAAAGAACAGAAACCGGTTACCCAATACGAGTTTCTCCTTGCATGCGCACGTGCCGACTGTGAGCAGCACGCCGGCGCCCAGCAGCGCGATCTGCAACAGCATGAAGGCGATAAACGGCGCCGTGGGCTTGTCCATGGCGCCAAAGAACGGGTTGGTCGCACGCGCGAGCATGAAGACGCTCTCAAAGATTACGAGTCCGTTGAGCAGCACGATCGCGGTCGTGTGCTTGCAGCGCTCGCTCAGCAGCGCGTCGTGCGGCGCCATCTTGGTTCAGAGTGTGGGAGGGGAGAGACTGCAGAGAGGGTGGCTTGTGGGAGCCGATGACAAGGCGCCGGGGGTTGTGAACAGTCGGCCGACGCACGAGCGGAGCTGAAGTAAGGTGGGAGGCAGCCGTCTACTGGCGCAGTGGCCCCTCAGGGTGAAGAGGCCAGCCAATTTTCTGCATGGCGGTCCACCCATCTCTCCATCTTTTTTTTGCCGACTTTTTCGGACCAGAAAACTCTTCTCGACCAAGAGCTCATCCGAAGAGAAGCTGCAGTATTTGCTGGACTCAGACTCAGATATATCAATTTGATCATTGATTGGCGAAAAGTACAATTGACATCAACATGATTGGCTATAAGTAAACTGTGAATAGGGTACGTTTCCGCATCTCTCTGATTGACCAAACGTGGGCACACATCAACCATCACTCTGTGTTCTTGTTGACCATCTGGAAAGGCAAATCAGCCAATCAGAGTCGATCTTACAGTGGTCTGACTGGATTAGATCAGGCGTTGAGATCTTTTCGCCCACCATACCGATCCTTGAAGTTGCCTTGCAACTATGAGCGACTGCCTCTGCGATCGCACCAACCAACCATGAATACCGTAGAGCATGGACATGGCGTTCTCATGGTGTGCTCTCGTGCCGGTTCGCACATGTCACAGATTTCAGCAATGACAGTCGAAGAAATGGAGACTCCTTGATCCTCAAAGGCACTGGTGCTGAAGACAGAATAGGAAGACGCCAAGAAAGGAACTCTCGTACAACAGCTTCCAACTCCGTTCTCCGTTCTCCAGTACGTATAATACGCATCTCTCTCTCTCTCTCTCTCTCTCTCTCTCTCTCTTCAGCACTCGGGGCTGACCTGGACAGCGCATGCGGCGTCGACTATGATCAACAGACGCACCACTTCCACTGGCGCCCCACGACGCCTCCACTGCGGCACACGAGCAGCGCGCACCGCAGGCGCCCCGTGGCGCCCTCCAGTGCTGTACAGCCTCGGATAGATGTGACGAGCCGCTTGCCATCCTCAGCATACCACTGCCAGTCATTTAGACAGGACGGATCGTTTGCATCGTCCGTGTACTTCCGGTGGACATTTTCAGTGCCGCCCGAGCGGTACGCCGCGCGTATGGCCCACGATTCGTAGTCTTCGCCGTAGCATTCATACGGACCACTGTTGTAAGAGTCGTAGAACCACTCGACAAGTCCACCGAACACCTCGCACTTCACTCTTCCGGCTGAGCCCTCGTGCGATGAGTTGGACGAGACGAGCAGCGATGGAGCTGATGCGTTTGATGATGCCGATTGCGCGCATGCCAATGACAAAGGCGAAGCGATCGCCGCGATAATGAGACTGGTGGGCTTCATGGTGGTGCGAAGGCGCTTGTGCGTGGGATTCTTGAGATGAACTTGCAAAATGGTAGAGTGAGTGGAGGGCTCTGCTGGGCCCAAAGGTGTGTTGATCCCTACACTACTGCGTGTGCACCAACTCACGGAACTTGAAGAGAAGGTTCACATTCGTATAATTGTGCTGAACAGCGGATGCTATACAGCTCACGGCGCATCCGAGGGAACTATGCTCTCACGCTCATCCACTCCCTGCGAGTGTCCCTCTGATGCGCCGTCATGCCAAAGTCTTTGCCTGTGCAGCAGCACGGGATCCCCACATCAGGATATAGTACTATGGCATGTACTTCAACGTCGTTGTCACCAGTAGTGCACATTGTGGAAAAGTGCTGTATGTCTCGAGCACTCCGGGTGATCACACGTCACAGATTGTCGACCATGTTGAAGCACCTGCGGGAGAATAGCACAATAGCACTCGATGTGTCGGCCATTCATAAGATGCGGCTGTGCGGCGCAACTTTTGCTAGAGAGGTTGATCGTCACTCGAAAGGCGGCGAACCGCCATGTTGAGTATAATCTAATAGCATATGTCATATGCTACAGCATAGAAACGTAGTTTACAATAACTTTCTGTCTCCTTTGAAACGCATCCGTCCATTTTTGGAATTCTTCGATAATTAGATTATCGGAAGCCAAACAGTAGACAAGGCATGATGTTCCCGTGGAGTTCTAAGGAGACGAACGCGCAACAGACGCTCTTTCGGGTGAGCGAGAACGGCGACGTGGCCGAGATCCGCGCGCTACTGGCGAAAGAACGAACCGTGGATATCAACGCGCGCGACGAGGTACTTCCTGTCTACTCGCTTTGTGTGTCGTTGTAGCTCTTGGTCCTCACGCCGACAGTCCACATGGATAGAATGGAAAGACGCCTCTCCATCACGCGTGCTACGAAGGCCATGCGCAAGTCGTCAGCGTGCTACTCAAGGCCAGCGCTGATCCAAATGCAGCGGATATGGTGGGTCTCTTGGGCCGGATTCTTCTTGCGGAGGATTTGCTGGAGGTCTGAGTGGTTGTTGGCAATTCTCCATACTCTTGTATCTTCTCTCATTAGAATGGAGAAACGCCACTGCACCATGCGTCTCAAAGACGCCATCCACAAGTCGTCAAGTTGCTACTCAAGGCCCACGCCGATCCAAACGCAGCTAATATGGTTGGTCGCGTTGCAGCTGATTGACGACCTGACTTACGAGGCGTACTGACTGAGGTTGGACTCTTTTCCGTGCGCTCCTTTTAACATTAGATTGGATCGAGTCCACTCCACGAGGCGTCAGCACATGGTTGCTTGCCAGTTGCGCAGTTGCTGCTCAAGGCCAACGCAGATGCCAATGCAACTTCGAAGGTGCGTACAGAATCACTGTCCGTAGTGGTAGAGGTATCGGCGGCTTGACCAATACCTCGTTACTGTGTGCTTGTGCCTTGTACGTGCGTGGCGTTCGCCTCAGCAGACTGGAGAAACGCCGCTCCACCATGCGTCGGCACGAAGCAATCTAGAAATGGTCAAGTTGCTGCTCAAGGCCAACGCCAATCCCAATGCTGCGAACCAGGGCGGAGAAACTCCACTGCACTATGCGTCCATGCGCGACGATTTGCAGACCGTCGAGTTACTGCTGAAGGGGAACGCGAATGTTCATGCCGCGACCGTGGTTCGTTGGCATTGTTGTCATGGGTCTGAACGGATCGATTTCTCATATGGTTTCGTGGTGTGTGGGAATGAACTATAAGGGTGGACACACGGCGCTTCATCGAGCATGCAAGTACCACCGAAGGGACGTCGCGCGCGCGCTTCTGGCTTCGGGCGCCGACATCCGTGCGAAAGACAGCGTACGTCTGTGGAACGGTCAAGCCACGCCGCGCGTCTTCCTCTTTCATCGATAAATTTTCACTGATTTGGTTGATTTCTTTCCGTCGTGTGACAGGACGGATACGAACCGCTGCACTGGTGTATTTACAAGTGGACGCTCGAGTCCGCCACGATCGAGAGACTGCTGATGCTCCAAGTGCCCGTGTCATTTGGCGCGACTTGGGACGCGAAGTGCGACGAGTTGGTGGACCAAGGCACCGCGTGGGAGGACGCACAAGCGCTCCGCGTTTGCATGTCTCTGTGGACCCAAGAACTTGCCGATGGTCTCGCCTTCACCAATATCCCTCTTGAAGTTGTCCAGCGCGGCGCTGTCAGCACTCAGTCGTTCATTGACCAGCTCAAGACCTCAACTGAGATCGTGCTGCGTCGGAAGATCTGCCTCGTTGGTTCCAGTTGCGCTGGCAAGACGAGTCTTGTTAAGTGCATCACGTCCGACGCGGTCGTCACATTCGACGAGCCCCAGCTCGAGCCCCTGGACGACCGCACGATCGGTATCGACCACTTTCCCTATCATTTTGAACAAATCATCCACAGTCGAGACGAAACCAAGATCCACGAAGTGACCTTCTGGGACTTTGCCGGTCAGGACGTGTACCAAGTCGCCCACTCGCTCTTCTTCTCGCCGCGTACGCTGTACCTCGTGTGCGTGAATCTCGAAGCGTTTGCAATCGCATACATGCAAGCCGTGATTTTCGCTGACGTGGAGATTCAGGAGGACAAGTTGTTAGATGAATTCGTCGAGGACGCGGTGATGCGCTGGATCCGCATGATCATCGGTCGCCAACCCGACGCCGAGATTGTGTTCATTGCGACGAAAGAAGACGTGCTGAGCGACAACAAAGTGACGGAACAATTACTGAAAGAAACGCTGATGACCAAGTTGAAGCAAGTCGAAGCGACTACCCAGCGCATGAAGTCCCAGGTTAAAACAGAAAGCGAACCCTCGGAGGGCACCTTCACCAGTCTGAAGACCATACTCAAGAACGTTGGAGCAACAGTGCAGTGGGTAAAAGACCAGCTCAAGACAGACGAGCAGATCACTCCTGTCTCCGGCACGGGTATGTATGTGGGAGAAGCCACTCCCGAGCCTACCGTCATGTTTGCAAGCTGCACCACTCTGGCTTCTGTCAGAGCAGCCAAGGTCCGAATCGAAACGGTGATCGGCCAGAGCGAGCGTAGCTTTGCAATGCCAGATACGTACACACAAGCGCTGGAAGCCATTGTGGATATCAGGAAAGCCGCCGACGTCGCCAATATCAACACACGGCTCCACCACGTGTTTGCTCCAGTCGCCACGCTCCCAACCAAGCTCGAAGTCGAACCAGCGCTTTGCCGTACCATCTTGCAGACTCTCCACGATCTCGGGGACGTCTTGTGGTACGAAGACCTCGATGTCGAGTTATTCCAGAACACGGTGATCCTTGACCCTCTCCTGCTGATCGACTTTATCCGGCAAGTCATAACCCACAAGCATACGGGCGTGACGATATCTCATCACGATCTCAAGTCGAAGCCCTTCTGGATGGGACTGAATCAAGAGCAGATGAAGGCCATGAAACAAGTGCTTCAAAAATTCCACCTTGTGTTTCCGGACGACGAGCATGGCGTCATGCACTGGGACTCGGATCTGATCGTACCAGCGTTCTGGCAGACCAAGACACCGGCCTCGTGGAAGTTTCTCGGCGACATTTTGCGCATCAACACGACGCGCTCGCGTGAGGGCGAATCCGTGCGAGTCCACTGGGAGTACCATTTCGAGTTTGGCCTGCCATCGCCGTTGTTTGATCAGTTAGTGGTCGCGAGCGTGTCTCCTTATTTCAAGCTTGACGCCGGTCCTGACTGGATCGTGTACGAAGAGAAGGAGGTTGCAGCGTGCCGCATTATGGTTGGCCGTGATCTACCGTCTCTTCATCAAACAATTATCGTCGAAGCCGTGGTCGCCGAGGCAGCAACCAAAAAGCAAGTTGATAAGCTATGGAAGAACTTCCGGCATCTATGCGGTGCGTTCGTGCGTGTGCTGCGCGAGTATCCTGGTCTCGCGGGCGTTTCCAGCTTCGCGTGGGATGATGAGGACGCCATGATCAATCTGAAGCGTCTATTGCAATCGCCCTACGATAACGACGCGGCCGCGTGGATGCCACCAGCGGAGACATGGGCGTGGTTCCAGCAGCGCGCCACCGAATCTGTGAAGCTCTGAAGAACCAAGAGCCATGTCGTGCATTTCCAGCGAGGTGACTTGTAATGTCGATCTGTCACTTCGCGAGCTCTCTGGTAGACTCAGTGGTGCGAGGTGGATGCGTTGTAGTGTCCGTACTGCCTGATGAAATCCTGCAGTGTTTTAGGATACTAGTACAATTTTGTACGATGCGTATTGCGATTGGGTCGAGGGCTGCGATTCGGACAGGCGTCTACCAGTATAATACGTAGAACCTTGAGGCTCATCGCGTTCTGAGGATGATGATACACTTGTGTACAGAAGTCAAGCAAGACGGGAAACTATTAGGGCCCCTCAACCACGCGAGACTTGACTGTCGACAACGCATCCAACAACACAAAATCATTATCCAGATGCACAGGCTCTGCGTGGTGCTACCCATACCTGCACAAAAAGCAGGTGGGGCTCTCTGGCTAATCAACTGCTTCGCGAGACTCGAACGAACACTTGTGTGGAGGTCTGGGTAAATTAAGGAAGAATGAGTCAATGTTGACAACATTGCCCCCCAAACATTGCAACATTTGGACTGATTTCCTGATCCATACAGGAAATCAGTCCAAGCGCCCAGGGACGTACCACCTCGTTACTAGTACATGTATCTAGATCCACATGGCTGGGTTGAAAGAATCAGCTTGAGAAAGGTTGTGTGGACACCCCCACAACGCACACTGCCTCTGTTCAAAGACACTGTACGAGGGAAAATAAAGGTGTCCCAGGGTGTGGCACTCACCAGCTGGCACAGCCGAAGAGCGAACACCAGAAGGGTTCCATGCCGTCTCCTCCACGCTCGTCTTCGCACTGGCGCTGTTCGCTCCATCATTCGAATATCTACTCGCTCCCCCTCATTGATACCCTTCCATCTCCATGCCGTCCCCCACCGCCGAAGCCCAAGCCGTCCCGTCGACCGCGGCTTCTGAATCGAACGGTGAGGCGACGAACGCAGAAGAGAGCTGGGCCGCATGCCTGCTTCCGGTTTCTGGTCCAGGCGTGGCACCGAACCCGCCATTGCCTGAGTATCTAGCCCCAGGGGCACCTACCAACATTGGTTATTCCTCTGCACCATCGAGTGCTGCACCTGCATCGTCGAGCGCCACACCTGCACCATCGAGTGCCGAGCCCGCTACGACGGCTGACAAATCTGCGGTGACCCCCAAGCCTGCGAGTGCATAGGTAGTGAGTGATCCCTGCTCCAGTCAAGCCGGTCGTGGTCGGTCGACTTCTCTCTGTCTAGGCGCAGAGCCACCGGCCACGCCTTGGCCTGAACATGTTAATGAAATAAAAGGAAATATGCGGGGGTACACGGCTATTTCGTCCGGCGAGTCTCCTGCGTCAACGGATCTGGCATTCTGATGGTATACTCATTTTGATTTGGTAGTGGATTGCCGTTGGTGGTCACGTTGATCGCCGACTCTTGGAGATCTGGTTGTGGTAACTTCAGTCTGCGACGACTACAGTGGTACAATCGAACCCAGCGATCCACAAGTTGTAATTTCTACTAACGCTACAAATACTATCCGAATAGTAGAGTTTTGTGGCAATGCAGTGAGGTGACAAGACCGAATACTGACTCACGATATTATAATAGCCCATGCCAAGATGACATATAAAGGGAAGCGGGACAATACCCCACAGCTGGCATAGGCGAAGAGTCGCTCGTCTCCTCGCGCCTCAAATGAGCGGCTCATGATGGCCGTATCAGCGCCTGTCGCTTCATTAGATAACTCAGACGATGACAAATGCAGTCATTGCCCGATGAGTTACGAACACCTAACGGACCCCGCAACCGCGATCTCATCTTGTCTAGTCTGCCCCATCAGAGTCTTGGTATTTCTGCTTCCTTTCGCCTATAGTATGTGCTCATTCGTACCGTACAGGCGCCCACAGTGCTCATTGATGTTCGCGACTGGCTCTTTTTCGAGGACTTGGGGAAGACCCCACGCCGCGTGGGGTTTTCTCCAAGTGTCAGGCGTGGGCCACGCCTGGCACGCAGCGAAACCAGATGGAACATGGAACCCACTGCTTGGGTGATGTGACCGACCGGCGGGGACACTGTCTCCGTATGCCTCATCACCCTCATCAGTCATACTTCTTTTCGGTATGTCTGTAGGAGATACACTACAGTATAGTATGTATGTCCATCTCCTGCGGTAAGACAGGCGAGGCCCCCTGCCTGTCTTAATGTGCCCCGCTCGGGGCAGCTGGTGGGCGAAGAGAAAATAGTAAATGAAAGATTGCTTGTCGCGCGATTTCGATCGAGTGCTTTTGTAGATCTGATGCCACCAATGGTGGTGGTAACTTCAATCTACCACGATGACAGTGGTACAGCAGGATCTAGATCTAGGAAGATGTGTGTGGCCGACAGCACACGTCCACCCAACAGATCTGCAACTGCATTTTCTTTATGTCCATGTCAAACCGAATGCGTGGACCTTAGTGGGAGGCGCTGGCTGCGGACGTACATCGGAAAATCTCCATGCTGTCCTCTCTCTCCCTCTCTCGCCTCCCGAGGCGTGTGCTCTCCTCTCGGTCATTGCAACATTTGCTCACTCCTCCACACCAACACAGCCCATCATCTTCATGCAGCTCCAACGGTTCCTCACGCTTCTGTCTCTCGCCGTGCTGGCGGGGGCAGTCTCGTCGACATCGGTCTCCAATCTCGACCGTAATTTGGCGTCCGCGGACGAGAGTCGGGCGGCGAAGTCCAGTGCGGCGTATTTGCTTCCGGTTTCGGGGCCGGCCGTCGCGCCAAAGCCGCCGGTACCCGAGTACTTGGCTCCAGGTGCCCCAACGAAGGTTGGTGGATCGCCAACGAGTGCGAAGCCTGCACCATCGAGCGCCAAGCCTGGAACAAAAACCACACCTGCGGCCAGTGCCAAGGCTGGGGCCAGTGCCAAGCCTGCAGCCAGAGCCAAGCCTGTGGCCAGTGCCAAGCCTTCAGCGAAAGCTAAGCCTGCAGCCAGCGCCAAACCTGCAGCAAACGCCAAGCCCACAGTGAGTGCCAAGCCTTCAGCGAAAGCGAAGCCGGCGGCGACCCCGAAGCCTGCCAAGCCGTCCCCCGCCAAG
>JAADVZ010000065.1:0-66842 GCA_023335925.1 Pythium phragmitis | reverse complement strand
GCAACGTGCCGTCGCTCGTCAAGTGTGATCGTCTCAAGATCACGGGCAAGGTTGGCTTTGCGCCGGGTGTCGTCTTTGAAGGCAATGTCACAGTCGTGAACAACAGCAGCGAAGAGAAGACACTGCTTGCTGGCACCTACACGGACACGACGGTGGATCTCACAGCCCAAAAGGGGCTTGGACCGCTGAAGTCGGTGGCTATTAAGACCACGCCGATCGCTGACCAAAAGCCTGGTACGTCGGGTTTGCGTAAGAAGACCAAGACATTCATGGAAGGCCACTACCTTCACAACTTTGTGCAGTCAGTCTTTGACGCGCTCCCGCCTAAGGATGTCCAGGGCGGCACTCTTGTCGTCTCGGGTGATGGCCGATACTTCAACAAGGACGCGATTCAGATCATCATCAAGATCGGTATCGCTGCAGGTGTGGAGCGTTTTTGGATCGGCAAGGACGGCTTGCTGAGCACACCCGCAGTGTCGGCCGTTATCCGCGAGCGCGAGGGAGGAAGCGTGGCGTTTGGTGCGTTCATCTTGAGTGCGAGCCACAACCCTGGTGGTCCCGATGAGGACTTTGGCATCAAGTACAACTGCGAGAACGGTGGCCCGGCGCCTGAAAAGGTCACGAATGAGATCTTCAACAACACCAAGACGATCTCGACCATCAACATGGCGGTGGACTTCCCGATCATCGACGTTACCAAGACTGGAAAGACCACCGTGAGCGCCGACGATGGCAGCCGCGCGATCGTCCTGGAGGTCTTTGACTCGACCGAGGACCACGTCGCACTGCTCAAGAAGATCTTCGACTTTGAGGCGATTAAGAAATTGCTCGCGCGCGACGACTTTTCGCTCGTGGCCGACTCGATGTGGGGCGTGCAGGGCCCATACGCGCACCGTGTGTTCGTTCAGGAGCTTGGTGCACCTGTCTCGTGCCTCATCAACGGCACGCCAAAGGAGGATTTCAACGGTGGCCACGCCGACCCCAACTTGACGTATGCCAAGGAGCTGATCAAAATCATGGGTGTCGACAACAAGGGGTTGCCTGTGTTTGGCCAGCCGAGGGAGCCACCTGCGTTTGGTGTGGCCTGGGACGGCGATGCTGACCGCAACATGATTCTCGGTCAGCGCTTCTTTGTGACACCGTCTGACTCACTCGCGATCATCGCGGCGAACGCCAACTTGATCCCGTTTTTCAAGAAGAAGGGTGGTGTCCGCGGCGTTGCGCGCTCGATGCCCACGAGCGGCGCAGTTGACCTTGTCGCCAAGAAGCTTGGCATTGCGCTTTTCGAAGTTCCCACGGGCTGGAAGTTTTTCGGCAACCTCATGGACTCGGGCGAAGTGTACGGTAAGGAAGACTACACGCCGTTCATTTGCGGTGAAGAGAGCTTTGGCACGGGATCGAACCACGTGCGAGAGAAGGACGGCATGTGGGCCGGACTCGCGTGGCTGTCGATTTTGGCGGCTAAGCAGACGGACGGCTCTCGGCTCGTGACGGTCGAGGACATTGTGCGCGCTCACTGGCAGGAGTACGGCCGCAACTACTACTGCCGCTACGACTATGAGAACGTTGACAAGGCCGGTGCCGAGGCCATGTTTGCCGAGATGACGAAGTTCGACGGTGTTGTGGGCAAGGAACTCAACGGATTCACGATCAAGATCGCCGACCAGTTTGAGTACCACGACCCCGTGGATGGCAGCGTGTCCAAGAACCAAGGCGTGCGCTTCATTTTTGAGGATGGCTCGCGTGTCGTTTTCCGCCTTTCGGGCACGGGCGTCGCTGGCGCGACTGTGCGCATGTACATTGAAAAGTACGAGGCGCCGTCGGGCAACCTCGCGCAAGATGCTGCATCGGCGCTCGCGCCGCTCATCGATGTGGGCCTGCAGCTGTCAAGCCTCGAGAAGCACACGGGCCGCAAGGCACCGACGGTCATCACGTAGGCGGTCAGACCATACGATCTCTCTTCCCCATGGATTGTCCTACGCCAGCGGCCGGACGACACGGCTGCGCATGTGGCGCTGCACTTGGTAACCATGGGCGCATGCGGCTGGAGCCACTTCCGTCTCCATCAAGACCGACGTACAGGTCTTGTTCTCTCCGACTGCGTATGCAAATGCGATCTGACAGTGTGTAAACCACTAAAAAAAACACCGTTGTTTGCCACGGCACGAAGGTTGTACTGGTACATATTCATAACACTGTTACTCAATGCTGATATTGCAATGACTGCGTCACTGGGAAGTACTATCTGTCCTTATCTGTCCTTACGGTTACTACTAGTACATGGTAGCACTACACACTCAGTAGCTGGGAAGAAGAATCACGGTTCTTCTGCGCGGAGTCCCCGCCATCTCAAAAATGAGCGATAGAATACGACTGTCCAACTGTGCGATACTGGTAGCGGCAGCATGGTTCGAGCTGGTCTCGTTCGGATCATTCATCTTCTCGACACATTTGCTGCGCAGTGGGAAGACCGTTCGTGGGGTGGAACCAGGAATCCACGAGTTGTGGAGCTTCTCATACAGCGGCTTCACGCAGAACTGGACGAATGGCGTGAGTCCTATTGAGGCCTCAAGTTGAACGACGTTTGTACCGGAACGGCGCACTGCGTTGTGAATGACGGCAGGTCCGTTGGGCGCGCACACAGCCGTGACAAAGTCTGCGAACTTCTGGCGATCAAAGTCACCTAGCCTTTCGCCGTCAGAAGAGCGCAGAACCACGTCCCCCACTGTGATCACGCCACTCATGACGTGGCTGTGAACAGTCGTCATGAAAGCTGGCGACAGCGTTTCGTCGTTGGCGCCGATCGTGACGTTTGCAAGGCGAAACGGAAACACACGCATCGCCGCACGCCGAGCTTCTTCCATTCGCGTGCTTGATTCAGCTAGCACATCCAATATCTGCGACTTGAGGCTGATCAGTGTCTCGAAGGTTGCGGTTGCCGCCCGGTGGGGGCTGAGAAAAAAGACGATTTCCACCGGGACTGTGAAGCCGTTCTCCAGCGTCTTTCGCTCTTGCTCCGACGCCACACGCTCCAACAGCTCTTTCCTTGCGCTGCGGAAACGACGAGTCCGCTGCGATAGAGGCACTGGTGTCAGCAAGATAGCGAGCACTCTCTCCATGCACTTGGAGCTGTTAGCGTCCCCTAGGAACGCGTCCTCCAGACGAACTTCCACGCCCAGCAGTCCTTTAAAGTCCTCGTCGTCGGGGAAATTGCGCCAGTCGCTCTTTATGCTGTCGCCAGCAATACCCGTGCAGTACTCTCGCATCATGCTCAAGAACGCGGGTGCGTCGACAAGGGAGAATATCGAGAGGAGCTCCAGCGCGTCGACCACTCTTCTTCGGCGTACGGTGGGACAATGCGCATGGGGCCGTAACCGCATCGCTGGCTCGTTTCAGACACAACGCCTACGATGATGGGCGTCGCGGCCAGCCGCATCGCCTCCCACCATTGGCGCAGGAACTGCCATCGTTCGTCACTCTGGGTCGTTGCCATGGCTGTTGGAGATCCAACACACTGAAAATCTACATCTTTTTAACCAATCACTATCTTGTACTCACGTATTATCTACAAATCATCTTGCGTCCGACTCTATTCAATTCTTCCCGCCAACAAAAACCCTGTACAGGTTTCCAGCAGTGAGAGAGACGAGAGCGGCTTCGGTCAGAGGCGCGAGATGGCGGAGGAAGACCGCGAACGAGCTGGATGCGCGAATTGGCTCCCGCATCTGCGCGAATATTCATAGCCAGCGCCAGAAAGAGCTGCCCTCGGATGGAAAGGGAGATCTCACACTGGTTCTCACGTGAAGTTGGACCAAAGCGAATCGATCGTACGCGGACTATCTGGCGAGTCTCCGTTGCAGCAAACCAAGGACCCCACATGCGTGGATAGTGCAGCCTGGCCATGTACTCGGGAAGATCTGCGTAAGCACGAAGAACGCCCAAGTGGAGGTCATGTGGTTACTCTCTCGCGTCGAAGATGGTGCGCATTGACGAGAAATGTCGCTCCGTTCGTCCAGAGACCACGCAGCACTCACGCGACTCGAAGGAACTATCGCGGCGCCGCATTCTTCCATTCACTCGCGCCGACACAAGGCCGTGGGGATACAGTAGTTACGCGGTCGGGTTACAGTTTGGGATACGCGCGAGAGTGATGGTACCAAGGTTTCCGTGAAGAGTCACCACGGAGGTCCAGCGCATTTGGGGAATGAGCAACTGGTCCCCCAGTATGCAGCGCAGCAGCGATGGAGAGGTACGCTCTGAGGTAGAAGCCCATTAGCGCCTTACTCGCTGAGTTATACACGTGACCCTTCTCTTGCGTAGGTCTGGGATACCACGCGGCAGCTTGCGCCGTCGACGAGCCCGTCGAAGGACGCCACCAAGGTGCCCGTCGGGATCGTCAACTTTGAGTCTTCTGGTGCGCTCATGATGCACGGCGGCGCCTCGCCGCTCAAGTCGTCGCCCACCAAAGGAGTGATGTTTCCCGCGACGCTCAAAAGCAACGTCGCGATCCATTCGCCAGCGTCCTATGTGCAACAGGCCATGGGCTTCTCCGTCGGTGGAGGCCACGTAGTCGCTGAGGTCGACCCCGCGCACAAGGAAGACGGCGAGATCGAGCCCAAAGTGTTTGTGCCGTACGAGCGCGTGGCCGATCTGCCGCCGCGCCAAGTCGAAGTGGAGCGCAAGAAGCGGCTATACGAATCGGTCAACGTTGGCGAGCTATTGCGGGAACGCATGGAGGTGTTTCACAAGTCTGCAATGTACCAGCGGATCACACAAGACACGAGCCAGTCTGCGATGGCCATACTTGACGCACTTAGTCTGCACGCGTTCGACGACGAAAGCTACGAAGCTCACAGTCACGAAGACTGGATTCGATTGGGTCAGCGATCCGACGGCTCGGTCAGTATTCCTTGCACGGCGCTCTATACAGTCCGAGGGCTTTCGAGCTTTTGGTGCGACGCCCATGTTGTGGGCTACAACACCATGACCAAGCAGTTTTCAGTGCGATTTCAGCGCAACCGAAAGGCTGAGGTGGTCGACGATGCGGAGCGATTAGATATCTGCTTCAAGATGGAGGACCCGCTAAATTTCGCGGATCGGTACATTGTCGCTCATGTGCGGCGACTCCAAGCACAGAACGCGCTTCGGAAGAACCTGTACGTTGACTGCATGCCGGTCGAAGAGCTTCACAAGCTGGGCAATGAAAGCCTCAACAAAATTGTGCGGCTTGCGACTGGCATTTTCCATGGCAAAGGTCATCGGATCCCGGATACAACACGCGTGCTCCACGAGATCCAGCTAGACTACCTTCGCTCGATGGCCAAGATCGTGCTCGAGTATCACCACAAAATGAACCGAAACCCCGAGGTATTTGGCAGCTTGCTGTCCCCGGAAGAAGAACGACCACCGACGCCATGCCCACGAGTCATGTGTTCGACTGCCACGAAAATGAGTGCAACGCCGGTGGATTACGCGGACCAGTTCATCGGTTTCTCGTTTCAGACTTTCTTGACCTCGCCAGAGGCTTTGTCGTCGCTCATCAAGGTGAACGAAGAGTGCTATCGAGTCCTACAGCTCGAGCTGTTTGCTGTGAAGCCCGGGCGCAGTGTCAAACTGGAAGAGTTTCAGCAGCGACAGCAGGCACTCGAGCGGGTGGTTCTGAAGGCTATCAATGATGAGTGGCCAAATAAGGTGGCCAGCATTGTTCGATCATCGCTCGCCAACGTGGGCAAAGGGTGGTACTATCTTCAAGAGACCCGGCAAGACACATACGAGTTTAGCAAGCTTCGGTCGCTATTACGTCGCGTCAACTTTGCTATGAAGGACACGCTCCGCTATCTCACGGACCACTCGCTGCACCAGTTCCGAGACTACATTCGGCGCGCGGCAATCGGAACCGTGCATATCCTGGATGCCAAGACAGCGTTTGTGGCTCCACTCGATCTGGATCGCGCAGCGCTCGGAGAGATCCAGTGGCAGTATCTGTGCATCCAGCGACAGCTCGTCTCGCCGATCTCGCTATTCACGGTCAACCTGAGCGTGTCCACGGAGCTCTACGTAATTAACCAGGACGAAATCGAAGCCACTGCCACCAAGATTGCCGCATGGAAGCCGAAAGATCCGGACGACCCAACGGAGAGCTGCCCGGTGCACCCTGTCGAGCCCAAGCTCGGCCGCGTCTTCACTTTCAGCACGAACATCGGTACATTCAAGTCGACCGTGATGGACATGTTCATGAAGATGCTCGATAACTTGAAGAACATCAAGCAGGTCGAGCAAGTTGTGATGAACAAACTCTTTTGGAGCAGCCATCCGTGTATCCCGTGTGTGAGCGCGAGTGAAGTCTGGGTTGTGCAGTTGAAAAACGAACTCGAGGGGTTCATGGAGAAGGCGGAGATCCCATTGCGTGACTACGTGCTGCAGTACAAGCCATTCATCTTGTTTCTCAATGTGAACGAAGACGATTATCTCGTCGAGTTCCAGCAGCACAAGCCACCCAACCTGGCAATGATCCAAGAGGCCATCAAAAGACACTTCCAAGACGCAATTGCTGTCGAAGACCTGGTTCCAGCCACGAGTGTCGAGCTAGGCATGTATTCCGTAAACTGCAATGGCATTCGAACCCTACTTGCAGACAAGCACCGACGACTCGCGAAGAAACTGTTGGACTGGCAACTCAAGAATTGCACGACCCTCGCGAAAGAACTCCTAGAGAAGTTTGAGAGCATCAACCGACAACTGCAAAAAGTGCCTCAAAACATCGAAGAGCTCACCGACATGAACACATACTTGGAAGGTGTGCCGCAGCAGCTTGCGCCGCTACTCACGCAGAGCCAGCTGCTCGTCAAGTTCCGACTCGTGCTTGACCATTTCCAGTACCATTATGATCGTGAAGACTTCCTGACGATTTGGCGCGTGCGGCTGTGTCCCAACCAGATCCACGAGCAAGTCAAGCGCATGACGCACATTTTGCAGATGCAAAAGACTCAATTCTCGAACGAAATGAAGGACCAACAAGTCGAGTTTAACGAATCGTTACGCGTGCTTCACAATGAGGTGGATGGGTTTCGACAGTACACAGATCTCGCACGACTCGACCAAGTGTACAAGTACGTCGTGAACATTGAGCAGAAGATCGCCAAGGCTGACGAGGATGCTCGTCTCTTCAACTCTCGGGAGGCGCTATTTGGACACGAGATCACAGACTATGAAGAGATCCAAAAGATTCGGCGAGACTTTGAGCCGTACTCGATGCTGTGGAAGACTGCGAACGGTTGGCTCAAGGAGCACAAGAAGTGGATGGATGGCGCGTTTCTGGATATCAATGGCGAAGAGATCGAGACATTTGTCGAGACCAACTGGGCGGTGATCCAGAAGGCGCTGAAGCAGTTTGAGAAGATCGGTGTCAAGGGTTGTACGGACATTGCCAGCATGATCAAGGACGAGATCGCCGCGTTTCGCCCACATGTGCCCTTGATTTTGTCACTGCGGAACCCCGGTATGCAGGACCGCCACTGGACACTGATGAATCAAGAGATTCAGATGACTTTCCGACCCGACCGCGGCATGAAGCTGAGTGACGTGCTTGAAGTGGGTCTGGACAAGCACCTGGACACCATCTCTCGCATCTGCGAGACGGCCGGCAAAGAATACCAGATCGAAAAGACGCTCAACGCTATGGAAGATGTGTGGAAGAGCGTTAATCTCACGATTATCGATTACCGCGAGACCGAGACGTACATCCTCAAGAGTGTCGATGAGATCCAAGCCATTCTGGATGAGCAGATCACGACCACGCAGGCGATGCAGTTTTCTGCCTTCAAGAAACCGTTTGAGGAGCGCATCAACCGATGGGAACGCACGCTTATCACAGTGTCGGAAGTCATTGACGAGTGGATCCAAGTGCAACGCAGTTGGCTGTACCTGCAGCCGATTTTTGACTCGCCCGATATCAACAAACAGCTACCAACCGAAGGCAAACGGTTTGCGACCGTGGACAAGAACTGGCGGCAGACACTCGCGGCTGCGAAGCAGAAACCAATGGCAATTACGTTCTGCAACAACGAGAAGCTGCTGGATCGTTTCCAAGAAAGCAACCGCTTTCTCGAGCAAGTGCAGAAAGGACTGAGCGACTTCTTGGAAACGAAGCGCTCGGCGTTCAGTCGTTTCTACTTTCTCTCAAACGAAGAGCTACTCTCCATCCTCTCGGAAAGCAAGGACGTCAAGCTCGTCCAGCCCCATCTGAAAAAGTGCTTTGAAGGTGTCGTATCGGTGGAATTCCAAGAGGACCTCACAATCACTGCCATGGTCTCGGCCGAAGGCGAGAAAGTGGCCATGTCCAAGCCGGTCAACCCTGTGAACAAGAATGTAGAGCACTGGATGACCGAAGTCGAGGACATGATGCGGGTCTCAATTCGTGACGTCATGTTTCAATCCATTCAAGACTACACCAAGATCTCGCGCACGAAATGGATCCAGAAATGGCCCGGCATGTGTGTGCTGAACGGCAGTCAATTCCACTGGACGCGCGAGATGGAGGAGCACATGGCCGCGTCGGGGAGTCAAGGTGTCAAGAAGATGATGGAGCGCCAGTTGTCCCAGCTCGCTGATATGGTGCAGATGGTGCGCGGTCCACTGGACAAGCTCGCGCGTGTGAGCGTCGGGGCGCTCACCGTGATCGATGTCCACGCGCGCGACGTCACCGCTCGACTCGTGCACAACAAAGTGAGCTCGAAAGAAGACTTCATGTGGTCGAGCCAATTGCGGTATTACTGGGAAGACGATCTACTCGCCGACATGGTGAGCGCGCGACGACCGTACGGCTACGAATACCTCGGCAACTCGTTCCGACTCGTCATCACGCCGCTCACCGACAAATGCTACATGACGCTGATGGCAGCACTGCAGATGATCTTGGGCGGTGCGCCAGCTGGACCCGCAGGGACAGGAAAAACGGAAACCACCAAGGACTTGGCCAAGGCGCTGGCAAAGCAGTGCGTCGTCTTCAACTGCTCAGACGGTCTCGACTACATTGCCATGGGGAAATTCTTCAAGGGGCTCGCGGCGTGTGGCGCGTGGGCGTGCTTTGACGAGTTCAACCGCATTAACATCGAAGTGCTGTCCGTGATTGGCCAGCAGGTTATAACGATTCAGCTCGCGATCCGCGCCGGCGAGAAGCGCATTGTCTTTGAAGGCTCGGACATTGCCGTGAACCCACAGTTTGGTGTCTTCATCACGATGAACCCTGGATATGCTGGGCGCTCGGATCTCCCGGATTCGTTAGCCGCGCTGTTTCGACCGGTGGCTATGATGGTGCCCGATTACGCCATGATTGGTGAGATCATGTTTTTTGCGTACGGCTACGAGAAGGCGAAAGAGTGTGGCGCAAAGATGGTCACCACCTTCAAGCTGTGCTCCGAGCAGCTGTCGTCGCAATCCCACTACGACTACGGCATGCGAGCGGTCAAGACGGTCATCACGGCAGCAGGCAACTACAAGCGTTCGGATCCCGACATGGACGAGGAAGTGCTCTTGTTACGGGCGCTGCAGGATGTCAACTTGCCCAAGTTCCTGGCACACGATATTCCTCTGTTCAGTGGTATCATCAACGACTTGTTCCCAGGCAAGGCCAAGCCGCAACTGAATCTTGGTGCCCTCATTCGTGTGATGAAGCTCACGGTCGAGAAGCAAAAGCTACAGGCGCACCCGTTCTTTATGCTGAAAGTCCAGCAGTTATACGAGACGCTGTGCGTGCGCCACGGACTCATGGTCGTGGGTGCGACGGGCGGCGGCAAATCGTCCAACTTGAACGTGCTTGCGGACGCTTTGAGCGAACTGAAACAGCTTGGCGAGCTGGGCCACGCGTACGAGCGTGTTGTGCGATTCCAGCTCAATCCAAAGTCCATCACGATGGGACAGCTCTACGGCGAATTCGATGCGAACACGCACGAGTGGCAAGACGGCATACTCTCAACACTCTACCGGGAAGCCGCGAACGACACGACGCCTGCTCGCAAGTGGGTCATTTTTGATGGCCCCGTGGACGCGATCTGGATTGAGAATATGAACACTGTGCTCGACGACAACAAGAAGTTGTGTCTTGCAAGCGGCGAAATCATCCAAATGTCCAACGAGATGACAATGATGTTTGAAGTCGAAGACCTGTCAGTGGCCTCGCCGGCGACCGTGAGCCGCACGGGCATGGTGTACATGGAGCCGTCGTCTCTGGGATTTGACCCGCTAATCCACAGCTGGATCGAGTGCCTCGTGCACGATGTTGGGCCCCAAATGATCGGGCCACAGAATGTCGTGGACTTTTCCATGGCACTCCACCATCTCTTCGATATCTATCTCCGACCATCTGTGCAGTTTGTATCCTCGTATGTCAAGGAGTGGCTGCCACAGATCCCCTCGAATCTCGCGCAAAGCCTCATGCGGCTTATGGACTGCTTCTTCTCACCGCTGAAGAAAGATGACAAGAAAGAAGTCAAGCTCGAGCACATGGCATTCTTCCTGCGCAACGTCGAAAGCATTTTCGTATTTTCGCTCGTGTGGTCGGTCGGTGCCACCGGCAATGACGCCGGCCGCGCCCGCTTTGACGCGTTTCTTCGCCAAGAGATGCAAGGCAACAATGCGAAAAAACTCTTCCCAACGGACGGCATGGTTTTCGACTACTCGTACGACTTAACCAAGGAGAATTGGATCCCGTGGTTGGAGACCATCCCCAAATTTGTCGTGGATAGCGCGGCCTCGTTCTCGGAGCTGGTCGTCCCCACCAGTGATTCAGTTCGCTCCACATTCCTCATGAACCTCGCACTCACACAAGGCGTCCACATGCTCATTGTCGGACCGACGGGTACGGGCAAGACCGTGAATGTGAACCAGTTTCTCGAAAAGTCGGACCCGGACAAGTTTATCCCACTCAAGATGTCGTTCTCCGCCCAGACCAGTGCCAACCAGACCCAGGATTTCATCGACTCGAAGATGGAGAAGCGTCGCAAAGGAGTGTACGGCCCAACGGCCGGCAAGCGGTTCATCATCTATGTCGACGACTTGAATATGCCCAAGCAGGAAGAGTACTTTGCGCAGCCACCGATCGAGATCTTGCGGCAATGGTTTGATCAAGCTGGTTGGTACGATCGCAAGCTGCTGCAATTCCGGACTATTATCGACGTGGTATTTGTTTGCTCAATGGGGCCGCCCGGTGGCGGTCGCAATCCGATCACACCACGGTTCGTGCGCCATTTCAACATTATCGGGTACACGGAAATGTCGGACGCCAGCAAAGCGATCGTATTTGAGACCATCGTGGCCAACTTTTTCCAGCGCTTCGGAGACGAGATCAAGCCACCAGAGATCGCAGCCAAGCTCGTGCGAGCGTCGATCCACATTTACAACACGGTCATCGCCGAACTCTTACCCACGCCGGCCAAGTCGCATTACACGTTCAATCTGCGCGATCTCGCCAAAGTGTTTCAAGGAGTGTTGATGGGTGACGCGAAGAAAATTGTGAAGCTAGAGCAAGCACTGCGGCTGTGGGTCCACGAAAACATGCGTGTTTTTGAGGATAGATTCACAACCGCCGGCGACCATATGTGGTTCCAGGAGCTGCTCAAGTCCCAGGTTGCTAAACATTTTGGGGAACGCCTCGGTGCTTCACAGCCAGCAGCGGTGTGGCAGAGTGTCCACCCGCAAAAAACACTATTCTTTGGCGATTACATGGTGCCGGGTGCCGACCCAAAGATCTATGAAGAAATTGCCGACGTCGAGAAGCTGCAGTCGCAAGTGGAAGAATACCTCAACGACTACAACGCCGAAAGCAGCGCGCCCATGAACCTGGTCATGTTCATGAACGCCATTGAGCACGTCTCCCGCATTGCCCGAGTCATTCGCCAACCTCAAGGCAATGCGCTGTTGCTCGGCGTTGGTGGAAGTGGCCGGCAGTCGCTCACGCGGTTGGCGGCGTACATGGCCGAGTATTCGTGTTCGCAGATTGAGATCACCAAGGGCTACGGCGTGGCCGAGTGGCGTGACGACCTCAAGAAGTTTCTCATGAAGGCGGGCATCGATGAAAAACCCATTGTTTTTCTGTTCTCGGACGTGCAGATCGTCCACGAAGCCATGCTGGAAGACATCAACAGTGTGCTGAACAGTGGTGACGTCCCCAACCTGTATGCGCCAGAAGATATGGACCAGATCAGCAACCACTGCCGCCCGTACTGCGTCAAGAAAAAGATCCCGCCAACCAAGCTGAACACATTTGCGCAGTACCTGCTGCTCGTTCGGCAGAATCTTCATTTGGTGCTATGCATGAGCCCTCTAGGGAATCTCTTTCGCGATCGCATTCGCATGTTTCCATCACTGGTCAATTGCTGCACCATTGATTGGTTTAGCGAGTGGCCCGCCGAGGCACTGCAGTCGGTGGCCGCTAGTGCCCTCACATCGGCCGATTTCCAGCTCAATGGTGCACCTGGCAGTGGCAGCGGATCGACGCTGGACGCAAGTGCGGTCGTGAGCATATTCCAGACCATCCACCAGAACGTCGAACAGGCATCGGCCCAGTTTTACGACAAGTTGAGACGCTTTAACTATGTGACGCCGACCAGTTACCTGGAGCTGCTCTACACTTTCAAGTCGGTTCTGCTGGTCAAGCGCGACGAAGTCGAAGGCAAACGCAACCGCTTGCAGAACGGTGTGAATAAGATCGTGGCAACGAAAGAGCAGGTTGCGGGTATGCAGGAACAGCTTGTCGCGTTGAAGCCGCAGCTCGAGAAGACCCAGATTGAAGTTGATGGCATGATGAAGCAGATCACACTGGACAAGAAGGATGCCGATGACACCAAAGCTGTCGTCGAGAAAGAGGAGCAAATCGCCAACAAAAAGGCTGCAGAGACCAAAGCTATTGCTGACGACGCGCAGCGCGATTTGGACGAGGCATTGCCGGCGTTGGATGCAGCAGTACAGTGTCTGAACCGCCTCAAGAAGTCGGATATTGACGAGGTCAAGGCTCTAAAAAATCCACCACACGGAGTAAAGTTGACGATGGAGGCCGCGTGTATCATTTTCGGCGTCAAGCCCACGATGAAAAACGACCCCGACAAGGCCGGCCAAAAGGTCAAAGACTATTGGGAAAGTGCCCAGAAGACCATTCTCGGCAATGCCAAAAAGCTTATGGAAGACATGATCAAGTTTGACAAGGACAACATTGGCGAGAAGATCATCCAGGAGCTCGATCGGTATATTGAGATGGAAGATTTCACGCCCCCGGCCGTTCGCAAAGCCAGTGTCGCGTGTGAAGCGATTTGCATGTGGGTGCGCGCCATGCACACGTACCACAACATTGCCAAGATGGTCGAACCCAAGAAGGTCGCACTGGCGGCGGCGCAGGCCGAACTCGACGTAACAATGCGTGTCCTGGCCGACGCCAAGGGCCGACTCCAGGCCGTCGTCGACAAGCTGGCCGAGCTCGAGCGCAATTACAACAATGCCGTCAACAAGAAGGACCAGCTTGTGCGTGACGTTCGCCAGTGTGAGATCCGGTTGGAATCGGCGCTCAAGTTGATTGGACTCCTCGGTGGTGAGGAGACGCGATGGGCTGCTACCATTCGCCAGCTCAACCACGACTTTGTCAACTTGATTGGTGACGTGGTCATCTCAGCCGGTACGATCAGCTACCTCGGGACTTTCACAAGCGAATTTCGAGAGGCCTGTGTCAACGAGTGGTACGCTGCACTGAATAAGCTCGAGATTCCGTACTCGAAAGGTTGCAACGTGATCACGACTTTGGCGGACCCCGTCAAAGTACGCCAGTGGCAGATTGCGGGCTTGCCGTCGGACAACGTCTCGGTGCAGAACGGTATCATCATTGCGCGGGCTCGCCGGTGGCCACTGCTAATCGATCCGCAGGGACAAGCAAATCGCTTCATCAAGAATCTCGGCAAAGACGCGTCTGAAAATGGCATCGACGTGATCAAACTGACCGATAAGGGGTTCCTGAAGTCGCTAGAGAATGGCGTACGCTTTGGCAAATGGATCCTGCTTGAGAATGTGCTTGAGGCACTGGATGCAACGCTGGAACCGGTGCTGCTGCAGAGCAAATTCAAGCAAGGCGGGCAGCTCATGATGAAAATTGGCGACGCGACTGTGCCCTACAGTGCGTCATTCCGATTCTTCATGACGACGAAGCTGCCCAACCCGCATTACCCACCAGAGACATCGGTCAAAGTGACCTTGCTCAACTTTACGATCACGCCAAAGGGTCTGGAAGACCAAGCACTTGGTGTCGTCGTGCAAGAGGAAATGCCCGAGCTCGCCGAGAAGAAAAACTCGCTGGTCGTGTCCAACGCACGCATGAAAGCCGAGCTAGTCGAGATTGAAAACAAAATACTGTATATGCTCGCCAACTCCAAGGGGAATATTCTCGACGACACGGAACTCATTGACACGCTGGGCAAGGCCAAGATCACGTCAGAAGATATTAATGAGAAGATGGCCGAGGCCGAAGTCACGGAGCGAGCGATCGACGAGTCCCGTGAGCGGTACCGCGGCGTCGCGTTTCGCGCGTCGCTATTGTTTTTCTGTATCGCTGATCTCGCCCTCGTTGATCCCATGTACCAGTACTCGCTGCCGTGGTTTGTGTCGCTATTCATCAAGAGCATTCGTGCGGCCACCGAGAGCGACCACTTGGAAGAACGGCTCGCGAACCTTAATGACTCGGCGACGTACTCACTCTATCGGAATATCTGTCGCTCGCTCTTTGAGGAACACAAGCTACTGTTTTCGTTTTTGCTGACCATCAAGTTGCTTCAAGGTGCCAACAAGATTGATGCGCTCGAGTGGCGATTCCTCATTTCCGGATCCACGCCTAGCTCAAGCGAAGCCGCGAACCCCGATCCGAGCTGGATCGAAGACCGCACGTGGCGAGAGATTTGTTCCCTCTCGACGCTTCCAGCCTTTGAGCATCTGCTCGCGAGCGTGCGAGGCAATGCGTCATTGTGGCGCCGCATCTTTGACTCTGCGGATCCGCATCTTGAGCGCCTGCCGTCAGCGAACCTCGAGTCGTCGCTCAACTCGTTCCAGAAAATGTCCATTTTGCGATGCCTCCGACCGGATCGCATGACGGAAGCGATTCAGAGATTTGTGGTCGAGCACATTGGGCGACGATACATTGAGCCGCCGCCGTTCGACTTGGCGAGCTCGTTCACGGATTCCACCGTCATGACACCGATCATTTTCGTGCTGTCGACCGGCTCCGATCCAGCAAAGGAACTGCTGGCGTTTGCTGAGATCATGAAAATGAACCGCAAGCTCAACTCCATTTCGTTGGGCCAGGGCCAGGGAGTGATTGCTGCCAAGATGATTGAAGACGCCATCACCAGCGGCAAGTGGGTGCTGCTGCAGAACTGCCACTTGGCCATCAGTTGGATGACCCAGCTCGAGCGCATCTGCGACGAGATCAATCCGGACGCGACGCACCGCGACTTTCGCCTGTGGCTCACGAGCCGGCCGTCGGCTTCGTTTCCGACGTCGGTACTCCAGAACGGCGTCAAGATGACCAAAGAACCGCCCAAGGGAGTCCGCGCCAATCTGAAAAATGCCTACATCAAGCTCACCAACGACGCGCTGGACGCCACGTCCAAGCCCGACAACTTCCGCAAGCTGCTCTTTGGGCTCAGCTTTTTCCACGCCGTCGTGATTGAGCGCAAGCGGTTTGGTCCGCTTGGATGGAATATTCCGTACGCGTTCAACGACACGGACTATGACATTAGCCGCGCGCAGCTCGAGATGTTTCTCGATTTCTATGACGAAGTCCCGTTCAAGGTGCTGTGCGTCATGACGTCGGTCGTCAATTATGGAGGTCGCGTCACTGATGACAAGGACATGCGCACGATTGACGTGATCTTGGAAGGGTTCTTCAACGCCCAAATCCTGCAGGACGACTTCAAGTTTTCACGGAGCGGCCTGTACTTCTCGCCGCGCGTGGACCCAAGTGATCCACTCTCTTCGTACATGACGTACATCGACTCGCTGCCGCTCAACCCGGAACCCGAGGTGTTCGGGATGCACGAGAACGCCAACATCACGTGCGCGATGGCGGAGACGTTCAACATGTTTGACATTATCTTGGCTCTGCAGCCACGCGTGTCGTCGGGCGGCGGCCAGTCTCGCGAGAGTATCATTGAGCACCATGCCAAGGCCATCGAGAATCGCCTACCGCCGCTGTTTGAGGTCGAGTCGATCAGCATTCGGTACCCGGTCATGTACGAAGAGTCGATGAATACGGTGCTCGTGCAAGAAGTGCAGCGGTACAACAACTTGCTCAGTGTCATGAAGGTGTCGCTGCCCAACCTGCAAAAGGCGCTGAAAGGACTCGTGGTCATGTCGGCCGACTTGGAGGCCATGTCGAACGCCATTTTCAACCAAAAGGTGCCCACGCAGTGGGAGAAAAAGTCGTATCCGTCACTCAAGGCGCTGAGCTCGTGGGTCGACGACCTCATGGAGCGATTGCGGTTCCTCACTGTCTGGGTCCGCGACGGCATCCCTGTCGTGTTTTGGCTGCCGGGCTTTTTCTTCCCGCAGGGATTCCTCACGGGCATTCTCCAGAACCACGCGCGCCAGTTCAACATGGCCATCGACTCGCTGTCGTTTGACTTTCTTATGGTTGCAAAGCCACAAGATGAGCTCCACGCCAAGCCCACACAGGGAGGCTGTTACATGACGGGACTGTTCATTGAAGGCGCGCGCTGGGACGAGTCGCAGCACTCGCTCACCGATCCGCTGCCCAAGGAGCTCTTCTCGAAAATGCCCGTGATCCACCTCATGCCCATTCGAGACCGCAAGTCCCCGCAGAGCGGCATATACCGGTGCCCCGTGTACAAGATCCTCACGCGCACGGGGACGCTCTCGACCACAGGCCACTCGACCAACTTCGTCTTTTGGATCGAGATCCCGTCCAATCGTGCGACGATCTTCCGCAACTCGCTCGTGTCCGAAACCAATTTGCAGATCCAGTTTGCCGACCAGGACTACTGGATCAAGGCCGGCGTCGCGTGCTTTCTGTCGCTGAGGTATTGAGAGTGGAGGGAGTCGTAAAGGCAATGGTTGTACAAAATTTAGTACATCTACTGTGGGAGAGAGATGCAGGACGCACCTCCGAGCCCATGTAAAGGTAACCACTACTGTAGGTTTCGTGGTCCCCCACCTATCGTCATCTCCATCTCCCTTCGTGTCGTGGAGTCGTATGTGCGTCTGCTCAAACCGCCTTGGCCGCCTTGATGGCCTTCCGTTCAATCTTCTCGCCCTTGAGCAGTTTCTTGATCTCGGCGCCGCTCAGCGTCTCGTACTCAAGCAGCGCATTGGCGATCTTCTCGAGGTCCCCTTTGTGGGTCTCCAAAATGTGCTTGGCGCGCTTGTACGACGCATCGCAGAGCTTCTTGACTTCGTCGTCAATGATTTTGCGCGTCGTCGCGCTCGTGTCGTTGCCCCTCAAGTCGTGAAACACCAGGCCAATGTCATCGCTCATGCCGTACTTGGTCACCATGACACGGGCGATATTGGTCGCCTGCTGGATATCGGACGACGCGCCGCCCGTGATTTCGTCCTTGCCAAACGTCATTTCCTCGGCGACACGCCCACCCATGCACACGTCGAGCCGCGCGAGCAGCTGCTTGCGCGTGACGCTCGTCTGGTCGCCCTCGGGCAACTGCGAGACCATCCCGAGCGCCTGGCCTCGCGGCATGATCGTCGCCTTGTAGACGGGGTGCGCCCCGGGCGTGTTGAGCGCCACGAGCGCGTGGCCGCCTTCGTGGAACGCCGTCAGCCGTGCCGACTCGGGCGTGATGAGCGCCGACTTGCGTTCCGCGCCCATGAGAATCTTGTCCTTGGCGTACTCAAAGCAATCCATGTCCACCTCCTCGGCGTTTTTCATGGACGCGCGAAGAGCAGCTTCGTTCACGAGGTTGTTGAGCTCGGCCCCCGACATGCCGGGCGTCGCACGCGCGAGTACGTCGAGGTCCACGTCGCTGCTCAACGGGATCTTCCCGGCATAGAAATCCAGAATCTCTTTCCGCCCCGCGACGTCCGGAAGCGCGACCGTCACGTGGCTGCCCAAAACAAACAAAATGCGAAATCGACATTAGTCCAAATGTCCTCCCGCCTAGCATACTGACCCAACAAGCAACGTACCGATCGAACCGCCCGGGCCGCACGAGTGCATTGTCGAGCACGTCGGGGTAGTTGGTCGCGCCAATCACAATGATGCCGCGGTTCTGATCAAAGCCGTCCATCTCGACCAGCAGCTGATTGAGCGTCATCTTCATGGCCTGCTGCTCCTTGAGTTTCCGCGTGCCGCCAATGGCGTCGATTTCGTCAATGAAAATGATACACGGCGCCTTGCGCTTGGCCGCTTCAAAGAGGTCGCGCACGCGGCGCGCGCCGACGCCTACGTACATTTCTTCAAACTCCGAGCCGGACGAATAGAAGAAGGGCACACCGGCTTCGCCGGCAATGGCGCGCGCCAGTAATGTCTTGCCCGTGCCCGGCGGCCCAGTCAGCAGCACGCCCTTGGGCAGGTTGCCGCCGAGCCGCGTGAAGCGTTCGGGGTCCTGGAGAAACTGCACAATCTCTTCTAGCTCTTCCTTGGCCTCCTGCGCGCCCTTGACGTCGCTAAACCGCTTGTCGCTGCCCGTGGCGCCCATGACTTTCGAGGCCGAGCCGACGCGGCCGACCTTCTCGTCGAGGATCGCGCCGAGCGCCGACACGACAATGAACGCGACGCCCAGCGTACGCAGCGTGCGCCACATATTGTTCTTGAAGCTGCCTTCGACCATCGACACGTACACGGGGTCGTTCGGCGACACGCCCTGCGAGGCCGACGACGCGGCCGCGGCGCCACCCAGCGACCGCGCAAGCGACGCGCCACCGGCGCCGGCGTAATTGCTGTAGCTGTTGCCGCCGGCAATCCGTTGCGTCGCCGTCAGCACTTCCTTCATATCGAGTGCGTCAATCCGGCCGGTTCTACAGACACAGACAGTTTGCCTCAGAACCAGCGTAGAGAGAAGATCCAATTACAGCAGAGCGCCACGCACTTGACGAGCGCCTTGATGTACTCCTTCTGGACGGCCTCGTCCACGGCAAACCGGTTCTCTTCGACGCGGCGGATCACCAGCGCCGGGTACTGCTTGTTGAGCTCCTGTAAGAACCGCAATTGCCGGTACGCGTCTTCTGGCTGCGTGTTGGCGTCCTGCTCGAGCGTCTTGAGATGCCGCATGCGGCCGCGCTCTGTCATGTTGAACAGCGTGCGCTTGCCCGGCGGCGAAGCCTGCGGAAAAGATGTCACCCCACATAAGTTAACCACGGGCAACTTGGACGCGCCCTGGCGCGTGCAGAGCACGTACGCGGACGGCACGCTGTGCGATCGAGAGCGCCGACGGAGGGCGAGCGGACGCGCGCATCGAGGCGCTCGCCACGCGCTGCAGGACGCGAGGGTGGAGCACCAGCATCGCGCAGTCTCGGGTCGGAATGAGGCGTTTTGGTTCCTTCGCCAGACTTCCTCGTTCGGCTCTCGGCTTGAACTGAAGGAGGGCCCACGACATGTGGCCCCCGAAATCGACCGTCACTCTTGTCTGCCATCATTACCTGTGATACATGATCAATGCTGTCCTGATAATAATAGAGAGGTTTCCAGATGGTCTGTCACACATTCTAGAACACGGTGCGAACAGGTGTCAAAAAGAGTGTTGGTTACGGACTCGTAAAAAGTCCTATTTTTACGGCTTTTTACAGCTTTGAAGTTGCCGAAGGGGTCTGGATATGCAACAAAGACACACTGTGCAGTTCTCGATCTTCCCACGATTCCGAGCAGCTACGATGGCGTCCGAGACAATCAAGATTACGGTCAAGAACGACGTCCACGCGCTGGCGCTGGAGACAGCGCCGCAGGAGACGATCGCCGGCGTCAAGGCCGCGTACCAGGCGAGCGGCAAGAACGTCCATCGCCCCAACTTCATTGTGCTGCTCCACAAGGGCAAGGAGCTCGCCGACGAGAAGACGCTGGCCGAGCTTGGCATTACGGACGGCGACGTGCTCGTGCATCTCGAGGCGGCCCATGAGCCGTTCCGTCCTGTCAACTACAAGCAGCTCGCCGACTCCATCCGCGCGCACCGCAAGCACGAAGACGCCAACCTCAAGATGATGAAGGAGGACAACATTTGGGCTGCTGGTGCGGACGGCACGGTCCACCGACTCGGGCTCGAGAAGAGTCTTATCTCGACAAACGGCGTGAAATCGCCGCATTTCGGACCGTCCAAGAAAACGCCGGGGCGCACGTTCTTTAGCCAGCTCTCTGTGCGCGTGAGCGGTTCGACGTTCCACGTGCTCCCGGCGTTGGAGGGACGATGGAACGGCGAACTCACGACCGTGCCAGCGGCCGACGAAGGAAGCCAAGTGTGCTCGACGGACCTCGCGTTCCGGGACGAAGAGGGCGTCTGGAGCCAGCGCCAGTCGCGCACGACCATCAGTGGGCTCACGTCAACGCAGCACTTCTGGATAAAGCCCGTGGCCGACGGCATCTTCAAGATCGAATCCGACGACCCGACGCTGCGCAACACGGAGATTACGATGCAAGAGCTCGGTCTCAACGTGATCGTCACGACGGCGGCGTCCAAGCGCACGGGCCAGCCCGTGATGGTGGAGACGCTGACGGTCTTGGACACGTCGCGCCGCGTGCGCACAATACAGCGATTCGACGAGTCGGGCGCGTTCCGCTCCGTCTACGTCATGAACGAGCGACGGTAAGTTTTGATATTCTCTCCCATTAGACATATTGATGACTGGGAGTAACGACTGTGGGATTTGCTGTTGTAGTGTTGTGGACGCCGTCTCGGGAGCAATGGAGAAGTACGACAATATCTTCTGAGCCCCATGACCCTGCATCGCACCACGGAGCAACAAACAGCCAGCAGAAAGAAAACCCATCTAATCCACGCCTAATCATCTTTATGAGCGTCGTAATCCACTGTGTGTGTGAGGAGGAAAGGGAGTTCACGTCATTTCGCTTCTTGTCTTTGGATTAAATACCACGTCTTTAGCGCTCCATCCAGTTTCTAGCAGAGGATCAATATTCGTTCACTCGAGCATCTCCCACGTGGCACGGATAAAGTAGGCCGTACACGGGCGTGGCTGTGTGTTCACAACGCGCGCGACTTCGCCAGGCGATATGAACGCCGGAATCTCCACTGAGCCGACCCCGACAAGAATGTCACCTGTAAGCACTTTCCCACTAGCTTCGATCTCGCCTACTTCTCCGTTCCCGCCACGCACAAATGACGAGATCGAAATGTTCTGGCCCATGTGTCCCAGTGTGACGTACAGTCGCCGCTGCGAAATGGTCACCTCGACAACGTCATCGGCGTCGTACTTGCTGAGATATTGCGGCCGCGGTGGCACATAAGAGGTCGCCCTGGCGAAAAGCGAAGCGTCACTGCGTCCTCCAGTGATCCTGCTCATCCTGGATGCTCTTTGTTTCATGGGGATATCGGCTAAGTAGCTCGTCTCTTTGAGTGACAGGAACGACGAGCCGGTCGAGCCGGCTGCACCGCTCACGACTTGCGCGAGAACATCGTCGAGAGTCTCAAAGCTGGTTCCTTGAGTTGCCTCGTCGGATGTCGCTCGTTCTCGAGGAGCACCTACGATGGGTGCCTGCACTGTGCGGGGTTCGGCTCGGTGTTGGGTTGGAGTGCTCGCTGGAATAATATGCTGCAGTTGCGGTTGAGGTGTCGAGTGAAGGGCTTGGTGTGTTCGTTGACTGGCAGCATTTTTGCGTAATGCGAGTCTTTCCTGCTGAGCTGTGTAGACCATGTAGTCACCCAACGTCATGTTCCGAGCCCGTTCATCCTCGGACGAGTCTTGTCGACCCGCCACGCGCTGGAAACTGTTGGCCGATACGGCATGCGATGGTGGCAATGGACCAGTCGAGATATGGCCCAGCGAAGATCCGCTAGGTGGCATCGAGCCGTGTATCTGTCGCGAATATGTGTATCGCACCTCATGGGCAGTAGTAGCATTCCCGTGGGTCGGAGGCGGATGGCTCAGTCCGGCCACTGGCGCACCACCAGTTGCTTGGATTGGTACATTACCACTGCCTCGCTGATGATTCACCAACTGGTTGAAAGGGGGCGCAGAAGAGGTTACTGCCGGATGCTGCCCGTACTGCCCAAAACTCTGAGTACCAAGATGGACAACGTTCTGGTTCGAATGGACTCCACTTCGTGATTCGTTCAATGCCGCCTGCTCTGGACGCTCGTAGGCTTGTGGTCCGGGATGAGGCACTGAAAACGCCAATCCGGACTGAGACACGATTTGTTGGGAAGACGAAGGGAACGGCACCGAAGTTGATGAGGCGAATTGAGCGGGAATGCGCACAGTGGCGACAAGACTCGAGCCAGACATCTGCGTCGTTCCCTGGTGAGGCGGGTGGTGTGGTCTTGGACCAGAGTTCCCGGCATACCCGGCGCTAGGAGGTCCGGGGCTAGGTGTCCTAGATCGATTTTGATGCGGTGGATGATATCCGCCCAATCCGGACGCGTGTGGCTGAAAGATCGCAGAACCTCTTGCTCCTGATGAAACGAACGTCGACATATTCGCTGGGAGACTACTCGGCGGACCGGAGAAAGCTGGTCGTGGGTGCTGCATGGGAACAGGGGCATATCTTTGGATATGTGAGGCGGCGGCAGATGGTGCCGGGCGGCTGACCCCGACGATCTGGACTTCCGGAGACGGCTGACGCGGCGGGATTTCTGAAGCTGAGGTGGATGGCGGTGCGGGTGTGCTGTGAGGGTGAATTGACTCAACCGTAGAGGATGCTGACGGCGAAGGATCGCCGCGCGGCTTCTTGGACGTCGACTGTGCGATTTCACTCTCTGATGCTGTTGCTTGGATCTTTTCAATTGCAGCGTCCACTATCGCCATGTCTTCATTCTCGGGCGGGCGGATAAATGTCAGCGTGAGCGGTCGCGGCAGTGTCCGGATCAGATCGCACGCTTGCATGTGGTCCATCACGCCATGCACGATGCGACCTTGCACAGCCAGCATTGCATCCCCCGGTTTCACTTTACCGGTTGATTCCATCTCGCCTGGTTCGCCGTTGGGCATGGCCACGAAGTCTTGCACGCGAATGAATCCCTCTTCTTCCATGATGGTCGCAAATAACCGCGAACTCCACAGCTTGACAGTCCACGGACTGCCCGCGGACACTTCATCTTGGGGTTCCGAATCGGTGCTGTCTCGGCGCCGCTTGAGGGAGGACTTTCGCGAACGCAGCGCATCCGCATACGTCAACCTCGTGGGGGAGGACGGCGTGGCACCGCCCGTCAGCACGCGCTCTGCCTCTGGTTCCTTCTGAGACGCATCTTCGTCTGCATGGCGCTTCGCTGCCGATAAGACGTGGTACACTTCGCCGGCAGACAAAATGTCGACGTCGCCATCGTCAAAGCTCACCTTGTAGAATACGCCGTTTCCCACGACGTACGACGTCACAATCGTGCCCCAAAATGTGCGCGAGCCAAAGCTTTTACGGATGCGTTTCCCAAAGCACTCGTCTTCCACGGGCCCATACACGGTGCCACGCTTCTCCTCTTCTGGAGCCTTCACGGTCTGTGTGAGAAACACCACAACCGTTACCACCAAGCCCCAAGCAAAGACATCGATAAGCCCATGTATTTCTGACGCACCCTGTCGAACGTAGCGATGCCGTTCAAACTTGCAGCTTTCTCTGGGACGGTCATTGGCGTTCGTCTCGTCTCGATCGCCTTACGTATCCGTCCGCTGACGTCCCGTTTCGCCGCGGTTCCCAGGGATTGATTCCTTTGTGGTTTGCGCGGGAACACTTCACCCTAAATCATGTGGTCCACCTAATCCAACATCTGATGTGTACACACCATTCCGAAATGAGTAGTTCTTACTATTCAACCGTCACAGTATACCTGGCACATGAAAAGTTGGTAACCCATATGACAAATGAAGCCAAGTTCCACGACAAGGTCGATGCTTCCTATTATGCTGTCTTTGTTGCATTGTTGCTCGCCTGAACAATGTAGGTCGAGGAGATCAGAACTGGCCGGCCAACTTTGGCGTGATTTCTTGATTGGCATTGCTCCTTGAGCTGAGTGATCGAATTGGATGCAGCAAACCGCACTTTAATAATCCCGGATGATGATGATCGAGGCTGATATTTTGCTCGCGGATCGCCGGGATAATTGCTCACGCAGGCTTGGGCTTTGCCAGATGACAGCCAAACGATTGGAGTTCTCGGACTCCAACATTGTTGATTAGACTGGTATAATTTCGCGATGCCTCCGTGTGGGCGAGGGAACTTTTGCTGAGCCGAATCTGGATTTTCGCGAATTGTGTCCGACGCCAAGGTTCTCTTGGCTCCAACACTCGTACGACCAGCCAGGGCAGCGGCCTGCTCGACGCGATAGAAACTACACACACGATACATGCTTAGAGATCGGCTCAACAAGTGGCTTCGCCCACTTCATACCGGCGCCCTCGACGTTCCAAAACACCTTCCTCGCAAAGTTGATTGAAGTAGGTTCGGATATTGGGCATGGTGACGGTTTTGAAGGCGTCGTGGGTTCGTTGCATCGATGGACCAGCACACGCTACGGCAAATGTCTTGATCGTTTGGTAGAGGCTCAAATCATGCTCGGTGTTCCTCCTGACAGGCGACTGAGTATTCGGCGGGATCATATAAAGGAAACGTCATTGACGGCGGCCACACTAACGTTCATGGCCAATGTACGTACAATCTGTGTGAACTCTGGATCAAAAGCGACGTCGTGATTCGAGATTTTGCCGGCTTGAGGACGCGTGGACAATTCTTGTAGCAGATCTTGGCTGGATCGGATCGACAACGTGCACATTTGGCGAGCCGAATCGAATTTTCCGATTTGAAGCGAGACGCTTTGGCGATGAAGTTGCGGGTTATTGGTATCCGAGCGCAATGTTGCTGTGAGAAAGAATGGTGGTACCCATGACGGGTACGGCATTGTGGCTTGGAACAATCAACAGGCGTGAGCGAATCGTCCCACTTGCGTGACGAGCAAGACACCTACATCCAATGAGCGTCAAACGAACTGCGAAAGTCGTCTTTACTGGAAGAGGCTTCAACTATCAATCACTCGCACGCCGTTTAGAGCCAAATGGGCAAAACTAACCCCTCGCAAGGTGCAAGATAACTCCCACCGTCTGAACCAGCAGCCGGTGCTTTCTTGTGAGCTGTCGAAGTGCCTCGCTCGGCGTCGTCGACGGATACTCGCCATGATACGGGTCGCAGTCCATCGTCAACTCCTCAACAACTCGACCGTTGGTTGCGTCCACAACGTAGAACGTGATCGATCGTATGCATTGACGATCCAAGCACTCGGCGACGCCGAACTCGACCAACTTCAATGCAGGAAACGCACAAACGCCCGTTAGTCCCCAAGGTTACCACTACCGAAGCGGATGCATACGTTGTATAGCTGCTCTGCACCACGATCAGCAAGCGGAGGCTTCTTCAACACACGAACCGGATCATTGTCTGTCCCATCAGTGCAAGTCAGACCTAAAGGATTCAGTGCGCCACACTGGGAAAGAACGCAAACCCACCATCGTATAGCTGCGTCCACTCGAAGCAATCGTCTGAGAAGAGGCGTCTCGCCCTGCAGAATTGGCCTAATACGACATGCAGCGCCGCCATGGAGAGCTGTGGCGCCCATGCCGTCGGCATCGTCGTCTGTTGTTCCTGCGTGGTTTCCTTGGTGGGTGGGTGGGTTTCCCGCGCAATGGAAGGGAAACTTCAATTTCTATCAAAAGAGATGAACTCTTCCGTTTGATTGGTCAAAACACTTTTATAGATTTTCATAGAAAATCTGTCGGGATGGAGAGCAAGCTCACTGCACCACTGACGGCGTGCGTGCCCGGTTCGACGGCACGAGCTGCTGGAACTGAAGGAGGCGCGAGGCAGCAGTGTTGGACTTTCGAGGAGCTGGGGGTATCGGTAGCGACTGCGAGTCGGTTTCCTCTTCTCCTCGAAAACGAACAGGTTCTTCGACCTCGGCAGGATCGATTTCGTCGCTTTTGCTTGTCAACGAATCTACTTGCGACGACGTTTCCGGTCTGCTCGCACGCGCCCACACAGGCGGCAGCGAGTTTGCAGGCAATGGCTTCGTCGCAATGGCAGCAAACGGTGCGAGTGTGGGAGCCGTGTTCGCGGCAAACGACCGCGCAAACGCAATGGGCGTCACGATGTCCGACGGCACTCGACGCAGCGTGCGCTTCATCAATCCCTCATCCGGAATGGCAACTTCACCATCGATGACTTTGCATACATTGGACGCGCTCAAGTCACAATCGGTCGTGGTCACGAGATCTGGTACACCACGTTCGTCCATCATGCTCGCCTCCGGCGGCGACTCACATTGGTTTGATGCCATCGAGTCTAATCAGCAATGAGAAACGCAAGTCAGCGACGAGGACACACCTTCAATTGTGCGGCACTCACGTCGTGGGCTAATCGTGCGGGAAGAGGTAAAGTTGGACTGTGCAAACGCGGAGCGTTCAATGTTGGACACACATTGGCGCACGAAAGATGTCAGATTGTTGGGTTTGGCCTTTGTTCGGAAAGCTGCAAATCAGGAACACAGTATATCAGATACCAAACTCAGCATCACCACGGTGTACCCCGTACTTGTCGTCGCGTTCCCGTACGACGACGCTTCCTGATCGTTCATGGCCACTGGCCTAACAGCGGGGTCGTCGTGGTCATTGTTCGACGACGGAGGGAATGATCCGTTCGACCAAGTCTCGAATCGATCGCATACCGCCTTGACATACTGACGCCGATTTACAAGCTCCAGTGATATCTTATTGCTGAGAGTGCTTCCAATACTGGCAATCGAGTGGTGGCTCTGGTTCGACTTGCGGTGGTCGCGTGGCGTGGTTGATCCGCTGAGGCTCGGCTTGTCGTCGGTCACGACTATCTCAATGCTGCCGTCCGTCATGACTTCCTTGTCCACTTTCTTGTTGCTGGCGTCTTTGGACTGCATCGAGCGGCCACGCATCCACCCTATAGTGGCGACACCCGCTACCACCACCACCATTGCCAACAGCGCTACCGAGAAGAACGTCGGCATCGAAACGCCGGTGTCGGGCGCTAAAGTTTCCGTCCAAAATATCTGAGCAAGATGATGCGAAGGTTGTTGGGCAGGAGGCGGCCACTTTGGCGCAATCTTCCGCACTGATACCCGTATCAGTTTGCCTGCTGGCCAAGCGCCGTCGATAGCTTAAGAGCAAGCAAGAAAATGGCGGTGAGAGAGGTGTGCGCGGCCAATCGCTATATTCAGTCGACAAGTTTCGCATATCCCTATGCAGCTTGAACAGCCCTGGCTTGGTGACGCTAGTTCCCGGACTCAGCCCTTCCGTATATTTAGTACGCACCTGATCATCCCGTAATCTGCATGCCATCAGGGACTTTGATCGCGAGCTTCACTGTCACTACGGATAGTGACACTAAAACGAGGTCTAGTCATAATGACACTAAATCGAGGTAAATGGTGTGACACACATATTATTTGCGACGTGTGTGTTTGTCCGACATGGATCTCCAAGCATCAATTGTCCTTTCCTGTCTTTGTTGGGCTAGCAGTGCGAGAACATTCACCACGGTCACACACCATCGACCTCACGAAGTGGCAGAGACCCAGGACAAAGAAGAACGAGAACAAGAGAAGAACTACCCTTCAGAAGCGTCAACAGGTTCAGCGCGCAGGTCCGCAGTCCTCTCAGCTCTGCCATTCTCCCGGTAGTAGTCTTGGATTCTCCATCAACCACGCGCAGTTCCCGGAGGAGTCCTCAAGAGTCAAGCCGAAAAGTCCTCAAGACGTTCCGATCATGACGCTCCCAAATCGCCCCAACTACACGCCTGGTGAGAAGCGCCGCGAGCGCAAGTACCAAGTGTCCGACGCAGGCGCCATGAAGGCGATTGCAAAGACCGCCGGCGACAGCAAGGCCACCAGCAAGAGCGCGGATGCTAGTTCGCACAGCGCCGACGACGTCTTGCGTGAGGAGCTACTGCAGGTGCTGTCGGGCATGGCCCCCGACGGCTCGGAGCCATCGCAAGCGAGAGCGACTCAGATCAAGAGCCTCGAACAGCACGTCGCCAAGCTCGAGAAAATAAAGGCCCAAGCCGAGACTGCTCGCCAGCGCCTCTATGCTGATACGTGCTTCCAGCAGCTCCCGGGCAAGGAAGACATCATGTCGTTCTCGGCGATGCTCGACGGGAACTTTGCGCTGCCGACGGCCGAGTCGGATCCGCTGAATCATCTTCTCACGGGCATGACTGCCGACACGGGCCTCCAATCGAACGGCCAGACGAGTACGACTGCCCACGGAAAGGCGCCATACCCAATTGATCCGCAGTGGGTGTCGCTCTTCCAGCAAGCCGGTCTGGAGCGCCAGCAGCTCATCAACGGACTCGCGAAGCTCGAGAATCCGGGTGCGTCTACGGATCTGGACGCCACGATGGAGATGGTTCAAGACGCGCCGGTGCGCGGCAAGTACCAGCGCTCGATCGGCAGTCTCCACGACTGGGGCAAGAACCGCTTGTACCAGCAGCTGCGTGCGACCGTGCTGAGCCGTGGCGTCCCCAGCGTGGGCTTTGGCAGCCGCTCGTCGCCGACGTCTCCGATCGACAGTCCGCTTCGCCAGCCGCCAAAGAAGCGTGCCAATCTGTCGAAGCAGGCTAAGACGGTGCTGCGCGCGTGGTTCGAAGAGCATCTCCACCATCCGTACCCGACCGAAGAAGAGAAGGACTGGCTCAGCGCGCAGGGCGGCATCACGATCGAGCAGGTGAACAACTGGTTCATCAACACGCGCGGCCGCAAGTGGAAGCCCATGCTTCGCCGCATCCTTGACGACAAGGAGGCCGGCGTCGAGTCGAAGCTTTACGACCGCCTCGTGCAGAAGATCGAGCAGCCATACCGCACCTGATCCGACGAGGAAGGACAGCGCGTCCAGAAGTGAGTGAATATTCGTAATAATGCCCAATCAATGGATATCTTCTCAGCATTTTTAGCCAGTCCTGTGTGGTACTGTATCAGTTGTGCTGCTTGGACGACCCTTCCAGTCACTTCTGGATCCAAGGACGAACTGATGGGCGCTCTGGTCGCGGCGTTGTGCGCGCGCAACCGCGTGCTGCTGCTGGGCCAGTTCATCTCTGTGCTCATCACGTGCACGGGGATCTTCACACAAGTGCTCAATCAGTCGTACGGGGTGAGCTCACCACGCAAATGGAACCCGCGCCCGCCGCAGACTGACCTGCTCGCCTGCGGATGACTGCCATAGATCCAAGTGCCCGTGACGCAGAGCGCCGGCAACTACTTGCTGCTGTGCGTATACTTGATCTACCCAATCTTGCGATATCGCAACGATCGCGAGTACTCGCTGGAGGTGAACAGTCGCATCAGCCTTCCTTTGTGAGTTCCATTACTGACGCCGTGGATGCTGTAGATTCCGTGGTGGAAGTATGCGTTGCTCGCAGTCGCCGACGTCGAAGGCAACTTTCTGGTCGTGAGCGCGTACAAATACACGTCCATCTCCAGTGCCATGCTGCTCGACTGCTTCACAATCCCCGTCGTTATGCTGCTCTCGTCCATCGTGCTCCACGCCAAGGTTTGCTCACACGATTACTGTACTATCACCACGCGTCTCCCACGACTCACTTGCTCGTCTGATGGATCTCTACACAGTACGACCGTGCGCACTTTATCGCCGTCGGCTTTTGTCTCGGTGGCATCAGTGTGCTGGTCATCTCTGACATTCTTCGGGACCTGTCGTCGGCTGATCCATCGGCGTCCTCCTCCTCCTCATTTGCGTCGGCGCTGTTTGGCGACTTCCTCTGTCTGCTGGGCAGCGCCATCTACGCCTGCTCCAACGTCGGCCAAGAATACCTCGTCAAAAAGAAGAACCGCCGTGTGGAGTTCCTCGGCATGATCGGCGGCTTTGGGTTTGTCGTCAGCTCCCTTCAAGCGTACGTGTTCGAAGGCTCCACATTGGCGGCGGTGGAGTGGTCCGCTGGCAGCGTAGTCTGTCTCCTGGGCTACGTCGTGACGCTGTTTTTCATGTACACGTCCACGTCCGTCTTCATGAAGACTGGGGACGCGGCCGTTTTCAATCTGTCATTGCTCACGTCGGACTTCTTTGCGGTCGTTGCGGCCAAGTACCTTTTCAATGAGCACCTCAGCAGCCTCTACTTTGTGGGCTTTACGCTCATCGTAGTGGGGCTGATCATCTACAACCACGCACCGCCGCCGACGACCCAGCTCGACGACAAGCTCGAGCGCGAGCTGGGCACGACTCGTACGCTGCTTCATGGTGAGGAGTAATGCATTCTAATGTCGCATGTACCAGTAAATGAAGCCAAGTGGGAAATGGGTACAGATACCAAACGGGCAGCACATGGCGGGGACTTGCAAAACGCCATTTTTTGTTGCTGGTGATGGTTCCGCAATTACGTTTTCTGTGTCTCTGTCTTCTACATGCAAATCCACTTGCGAAGGACGCGACTTCGTCTCGGCTCGCTTGCTGTATCTCCTAAAAAATCAAATCAACGGGAGTGCGTCGCAGAGAATTACTGCAACCACATAGAGAGACACAAACAACGGTGAGTTCGCCGCAGCAAGATGGGCAAATGCATGGGGATTGCCCGTAAAAGAATCGCACCTCCTTCTTGACGTCCAAGCCTTCGAGGGCCTTGGCCGCAGCGTCGCCCGCCGCCGTGTCGTCGGCGTCGGCGCCGGCCTCCAACGCCTTGTTGGTCTTCTTGGCGTTGTCGTGGGCCTCCTTGAACTTCTGTGCGGCCTCGGCGTTGCCGAAACGCAGCGCAAAGACCTGGGTCTCGAGCGTGCCCTCGGCAAAGTCGTAGCAGCTGAAGACCCAGGCGCGGTCGCTGCCCATGTTGGGCGAAAGCTCCGTGCGCGAGTCCACGAGGTGGTTCACGATGATCTTGAGCGTCTTCTCCTGGCGCATGAGCAGGCGCACCTTCTGGTGCTCCTTGTGCTTGAGGAACTTGGCCTCGCCGACGCCGCGCTCGCACCACGTCTTCTTGCCCGTGCCCTTGTCGAGAAGCGTCTCGCGGAAGCAAAAGAGCTTGGCACGACTGCCCCCCACCAACGTTTAATCGCAAGCGGTTAGTGTCGCATCCCACATATTCGCAGTCGCCAATCCCGCGAAACCAAAAAAAAAGAAAAAGAAAAAAGCAACGCACATCTTGAAGAGCACTTCCTCTTCTTCTTCGCCGCTCACGACCTCGACCTCGTCGAGCTTGACGACCGGCTCAAAGTAGGCCTGCGGCTCCTCCGACTCCGGGTCGCCGGCTCCCTCGGCCTCATCGGCCTCGACCTTGGGCACGGTCTCTTCCTTCTTCTCCACGTCGGCCATGGTCTTTCTCTCTTCCTTCGGTTGTGGTTCCCAGGTGAAGGGGGCGGAAGGGTCCGACGGCCGTTTGAATGGACCGCGCGGTTCAACCCTCTCTGTGGGAGGTGGCTGCGGCCACCGACTGGCGAAGAGAGGAGAAAAAGAGAAACTCCGACCGGTATCCGGATCATTGCGTATACTCGAGACCGAGTATACAGGAAAAATCCGGATATGGGGGAGAATCGTATACATAGATGTACCTGAATAGAAGCCCAGTTGGGAATATGGCGGGAAAACAGCATGTTCTATGTGGTAGGATATTTTCTCTCTATCTCAATATCTCAGCAGCTCATTGTCGACGACGGTCGCGAGATTGTGACCGATCCCGCGAACGGCGATCACCTCCATCGCGCGCTCGGCTTTTGTCTCGGCTTTTGTCTCGGCTCTTGTCTCGAGTGTTCGCGCTGCCAGTGGATTGCTGTTGTTGCGAGCCCATGAGCTCTTCGTCCAGAATGTACCGCCGCGAGTCCTTGGCATGGGTGATGAGTGCGCGCCACGCCGCGCTCTGCTTGAGCAGCGTCGAGTTCCCAATGATCCACAAGCTGCTCTTGGCACGCGTGATCGCCACGTTCATGCGGCGTTCATCGGCCCAGAACGCTTCAATCGTCTGCGCATTCTGCCGGCTCGACGATCGTCCCTGGCCGGCGCGACCGGTGCGCACACAAGAGTAAATGATCACCTCCTTCTCGCGGCCCTGGAAACCGTCGACCGTGTTCACTTCGATGTCCAGTCGCTTGTCGTGCTGCCTTTCCCAATGCTGCAATTCGTTGCGCAGCTCGTAGATCTGCTGCTTGTAAGGCGCAATGATGCCGATTCGTCGTTTCCACTCGAGCTCGGGAAACTGCTCCACCACGAGCCGCGTGAGCAGCTGCAAAATACACTCGATCTCGTTCACATTACGGAGTGACTTGGAGCCAGCGACTTGGCTCTGCTGACCCGACAGCACGTCGAAGAAGAGAAACGGACGGAACAGCGGCTCGCGGTGGTACTTGCGCGCCGTCCACTCTTTCATCTGCGGCGCCTCAATGAGTTTGCTATTGTAAAAGTACGTCGAAGGGAACCACGAGATCTCGGGGTGCATGCGGTACTGCTGCGTGAGCATAAAGACCCGCGAGCCGTTCTCCACGAGCCGCTGGAAGAGGCTGCGGTCGTACCCCAACTCAATGAGCCGCTTGGAGATCACTGTCGCTGGCAGCTGGCGGTGGTCGCCGACGAGCACGATACGACTCGGCTGAAATTTGAACGGAATCAGCAGCGAGGCCTCGACGGCCTGGGCGGCTTCGTCAATCACGAGCGCATCAAAGTGCTGAGTCTGCAGCTCGCACATTGCGACCGAGCCGGCGCCGCTGAGCGTGCAGAACACGATCTGCGCGTTCTGGATGATGGTCTGGCGCGCCTGTTTCGCCGTTGGGAACGCCGATTTGTTCTTGTTGACGAGCGTCTCGAGCAAGATCTCTTCGACTTCGCTGGCATATTTGCGCCACTTCTTCTTGCGCGTGAGATCACGTTGCTGCTGCCCAGATCCCGACGACGGTTGTTGCTGCTGGAGACTCTCTGGACGCCCCACGCGCACGATACGCGGGCGATACGACTTGCACTGCCGCGCATCGTAAACCCCTTCGCTGAGAAGCCGCACAATCAGTTCGTCCACAGCCGCGTTACTGGGGGCCGCTACGAGCACGCGGATGGATTCTTGCGCGACGCTTTTCTTGTCTTGCGCGCCAGCCGCAGCAGACGGTTTCTTTTGCTCGAGCGAGGCGCCAATGCGGATCCGCGACTTGGCCTGCCTCTGACGCGACGCCGTAAGCGCAGCACCATCGAGCAGTGCACTCAATACTCCCAAAATCGTCTTGGTCTTCCCGGTTCCAGGCTAAAAAACAACAACAAAAAGACTATCAGCACAACCTCGATGGTATCCATGCGATCGTGGGTCTTCATACCGGCCCCTGGATGATACTGATGGAGCTATCGTCGCTGATCGCCCCCAGAATGGCCAGCATCTGCGACGGATTGTATTTTTGCTCGAGCACTTCGTAGAGGCCGTTCGTGAGCTTTTTGCGTGGCTCGATGATCTGCGTCTGCTCTGTCTTGACGATCTCTGGGATGATGCCGCTCATGAGCATTTCCTTGGTCTCGGGCTTGAAGAACCGCACGGATTGGATGGCCTGGAATTCGCGCGCGCTAGTCGTGAGGTTGTGAACCTGCTCCAGCGACCAGCTCCACTGAGCAGCGCCTTCGTTCACGAGACACATCTCCACAACTGAGGCGAAATGACTCGCTGCGTCTGGGTCTTCGGCTGTCGCCGATGGCGCACGCACGAGCACGCATAGCTGGTCCGCGTTGGACGATGACGAGCCACCGCCACCGCCGTCACGGGACGATGCTGCTGGCCCACCCACGGCAACGACCGAGCTGCACAGCACGATGCCAAAGGCGTAAATGTCGTACTCGCGCCATTGCGGCGAGCGCATTGCCAAGAGATCGCCACCGACGAAATCGCTCAGTGCACTCTTGTGGTGGGGATTGGTTCCTCTCTTCTCTTGGAATGTGATGATAAAGTCGCTTTTACCCTCCGCCGACGTTCCCGAGAAGCCGCTCTCCATGAAGATCACGTTGGGATTCAAAGCCGGGACGGTCGTCGCCTTCTTCACGATCGCCGAGTGGCCGGCAGCGCTGGTACTGCAGGGCGAGATTGATGAGAGCCAGAGACGAGTCCTTGAGCTGTTGTGGAGCGATAGTTCTTCAGCATTGCGAACCGACGACAGCAGCTCTTCTAAAATGCTCTCCACTTGCACGTCACAGTACTCTATGATCCCAGGGTAGTGCATCGGCAAGCGAGCGCGAGCTTTCTCATAGGCGCGGAGGAGTTGCAGATGGAGCGGGTCACTGTGAAGCACGCGACGCGGCGTGAGCTCCAGCACGAAATCGTAAAAGGCATCCAGCGTGGGCCACATGAGCGTGCTCTTGTCTTTCGCCGATAGCACTGTTGTGCTTGTGGCGCCTGCCGCTCGTCGTTTCTTGGTTTTACGACTCACTGATGGAGTCTCCTCGACAGGTGATGGGCGACCTACGTTCTCTTCGAGCTGAACGTCGACTCGGACGCGCTTCTCGGGAGAAGCTCTTGAATCAAGTGGGGCTGGATCCACAGACCTCTTCTGCTTCTTCTCGTTTGCAGTGGCCTTGACTGGCACTCGTCCTGTAGCTGCTCGTAGCGCTGCCTCGAGAACATTGGATCCCCCTGCGCTTCCATCCGCATTCTCATCGTCAGACTCTTCGCTGGACGAAGACGAGGAAGTCGATTCTGATAACGCTGCAGCACGGCGGCGGTGCTTGTGGACCACCTGCAGCTCGTGATCGCTCTCTGTTTCCGAGCCATCGTCGGCGACGATCGGTGGCGCCATTGGTTCGTTGTGTCGAGATTCTTCTGAAAGCGTCTTCTGGGACGCGGCGGTGGCGCGAGGGGCTGAATTTTGGATTGAAGTCTCTTTTGCCTTACGGGGCAGCGCTGCGTCTTCCTCCTCATCGACTTCAGCACGCTCCTTTGCTCGGTACTGGGTATAGTTGCCTCGATCAATGGTCGAAGCACGGCTCTCCATGGACGAACCATTCTGCTCTCCGCTTTGGTCATTATCTTCTTCTTCTTCGTCTTCCTCCTCTCCGGCTCCATCCTCTTCGTCTTCGCCTTCTTCCTTGCCAATGTCGTCGCCTTCACCGTCGTGGCCATCGTCAATAGTCCCACTCGCAAAATCCATATCTTGGTCGTGATCACCGTCGCCCTTCTCGCTTGCTGTGTCTTCGTCTCCACTCCCATCTCCGCCAGGTGACACACTGCTGTGGAGATCTACTTCAGGCGACGCCTCAACATCTTGATGGTGGCTCCGCGGTGATCCACCAGCTTCCTCTGTGCTTCGTGAGGCATGGTCAACGATAGAAAAATCACTAGAGGTCTCGACTGGAGCGGACATCACTGGGTTTATCACTTCATTGCAATTGTCAGCCACTGACGAGGCTGACTGGGAAGAAGCAGAGAGACCGTTGGCCACAGCACTCGATGGAAAAGCGCCTTGTGCCACCACTACTTGGGTCGACTTTGCCGCCTGCAGTATGTCGTTGGATCGTCGCAGAGCTTCGTTCTCGCGTTTGAGCCGCTCGTACTCAACCAGCATCTCTGGTGGAAGCGTGGAGGTTGAAGTGGCCGATGCTGAAGTTACGACTGCTTGCTGCAGTTCCTGTTTCATGATCACTGCCTGCGGGTGCTGCACTGACGGAGCTGGAACCGCGGGAGTGTACGCAAATACGTGGGCGTCTAGAGTTGATTCAGCAGCAGAGGCAGGAACGTTGCTGGTGGCCACACCCAAGATCGTGGACGGCTGAAGCTTGCGTTCGACTTCTTCGAGTGCCTGCAAGAACACAAGGTCTTCATCATAATCTTCCTCGATGAACCCCTGTGAGGATTGCGTAGTATCGTCGTTGACGGCTGCTTTCGAGGTCTCAGGAGTCACAGCATCAATCAACGTTGCCTGCGTTTGCACGGGCTGGTCAAGAGGCAGTTGGGGAGAAGGAGACACAAGACATTCAACTTTGATGGCGCCCGGAGCCTCTTGAAGGACAGCAGCACGAGTATCTGTAGCTTGCTGCAATCCAAGTACTCGCTGCTGCACGCGTGCTTGCTGCTGCTGCATGGCCGCAGCACGCGCTTCCGCCAACGCGCTGCCTGCCGCCGACTTCGAGCGACTCCCACCGGCTCGCTTCCCTGCAGTCGGCACAACTGACGCTGGCTTCTTGGCTAGCTCGGCTGTAGCCGAAGCTGCTGTCTTCGGCGTGACTGTCGTCGCTTTGGAAGGCGTACGCCGCTTCGTCAATGGCGGTGGCTCCAACACCTCGCCGTCGACGCCTTGGGCACCGATCTTCTTGCGGCTCGTCGCCGGTTTCTTCTCTCGCTGCTTCTCCGCCGATGACTCCCGTGTTCCATTCCGTTCCACCTTCTTCTTTGCTGTTGCTCGTGACGAGGGCGTCGCACTGGACGATGACGCCATGCGCTTGTGGAGCTCTCTCAACCCAACTTCGACGCTCACGAACTCACTGTCATCGCGACCAGCACCACCGACTGTGGCCGAGCGCTTGGACCTCTTGACGGCGCTGAGAAGGGGAGGCGCGTCATCCTCAGTGTGGGACGCCTGCGCCGCGGGACGCGCTGCGGCCTTGCGCTTCTTGAGCGAGGCCCCATTGCTCGCCATTGCTTCCTGTGACTGCCCAACGATCTGAGGAAACAATTGGATATCCACCAATCAAAAGATCGATGATACAATATCAGCCAATCGTGTGAGGTCGATACAAACCGCTATTGTATCGGATACAAACTTCAACAATTGACCCACACCAGCCATTTTGCCCCCAAAGAGATCTATCTCCCCATGGGGAAATCCAAGGCGCGGCAGGCGACGGCCCTGCGCACGCACGCGGCCGTCGCAGCCACACCGGCGTCGCCAACTGCAGTACTAACTATAGAGCAACCTCTGGCTCCCCAGCGCCGCTTTTTGCGCGGCAAGATCGAGTTCCTGCGCGCCAACACGCGTTCGGCCGTTGGGCTCTCCAAGGTCTACCTCAATGCCCACGACATGGCCGCGCACGGCATCGAGGCCGGCGCGTGCGTCGCACTCCATGGCGGCGAAGAACCGAGCAGCCTTCTGCTCTGCGGCATGGCGTGGCCGCTCGACAAGATCAAGAAGAGCGGTGTGGGCGTGAGCGCCATGTGGGAAGACCACCTACTGAAGTTCCCACCGCAAGCGATGGTGTTGGCTCTGACCCACCCAGAGAGCCGCGTCCGCCGGCGAGAAGCAGCAACCATGGCGTTGAAGCTCGTGTCTCGAGCGTCGTCCAGTGGCCGCGCGCCTATGGACAGCACGTGGCCGTCCGAGAACGAGCGGCCGCTGCTGCAAAAGTACGTCCACGTCATGCTCAACGGCGTGCTCGTCCACGCGTCGGCACGGCTCACGCTCACTGTACACGGCGTACACACAGTCTTCAAGGTCGAGACGGTGGGCGATGGTTTGGCCGCAGCGGAGGCCGACCAGGACGTGGTCTTCCGCGTCTCCACGGCCACCAGCGTGGCCGTCCAATGGACCGACGCCGAGCCTCCAGCCGTGACCACACCGCCTCCTCCTACTGCTTCTCTCCCCCGCGGCTTGGCGTCGATCGGCGGGCTCGAGAAAGAGATCGCGACGATCCGCCAGATCATCGAGCAGCCGCTCGTGAACCCGCAGCTCTTTGCGCAGTTTGGCCTGCCGCCGCCCAAGGGACTGCTCCTCTTCGGGCCGCCGGGCACGGGCAAGACGCTGATCGCGCGTGCGCTCGCGAGCGAACTCCAGGCGCAAGTCTTCTTCATCAACGGCCCCGAGATCGTGAGCAAGTACATAGGCGAAAGCGAAGCCAATCTCCGCCAGATCTTCCAGCAGGCCGCGCGCGACGGGCCGTCCATGATCTTCATTGACGAAATCGACGCCATCTGCCCGAAGCGAGACGGCCGCGTCGGCGAGATGGAGAAGCGCATGGTTGCGACGCTGCTCACGCTCATGGACGGACTCGAGAAGCACCAGTCGCGCGTCGTCGTGCTCGCGGCGACCAACCGACCGAATGCCCTGGACCCGGCCGTACGGCGGCCCGGGCGATTCGACCGCGAGGTCGAGATCGCGATCCCAAACGCGGCGGCGCGACTCGAGATTCTCCGCGTCTCGATCGCGCGGCTGCCCCATGAAATCACGCGCGAGCAGCTCGAGGAGCTTAGTGCGGCGGCGCACGGGTACGTCGGCGCGGACATCAGTGCACTCTGCAAAGAAGCGGCGCTGCTCGCTCTCCAGCGAGCGTTCAAGGACACGGACAAGAACCGCCATGCATTTTCTATTCAGTTGGGAGACCTCCAGCACGCCATGCGCGGCATCCGCCCGAGCGCGTTGCGCGAGATCGCGATTGACGTGCCCCACGTGCGGTGGCGCGACATTGGTGGCCAGCAGCAGATCCAGCAGCAGCTCAAGGAGGCCGTCGAGTGGCCTCTCACGCACCCACAGGCGTTCGTGCGCATGGGCATTCGCCCTCCCAAGGGCGTGCTGCTCTATGGACCGCCCGGCTGCAGCAAGACGCTCACGGCCAAGGCGCTCGCGACCGAGAGCGCCATGAACTTCATCGCGATCAAGGGCCCTGAGCTCTTTAGCAAGTGGGTCGGCGAGTCGGAAAAGGCCATCCAGTCGGTCTTCCGCAAGGCGCGCGCGGCCGCGCCGACCGTCGTCTTCTTTGACGAGATCGACGCCATCGCGAGCCAGCGCGGCGGCGACGGCAGCTCGCAAGTCGCGGACCGCGTGCTGAGCCAGTTGCTCACGGAACTCGACGGCATTGAGCCGCTCAAGCAAGTGCTGGTCGTGGCCGCGACCAACCGACCGGATCTCATTGACAGTGCGCTCCTGCGGCCTGGACGCATCGACCGCGTCTTGTACGTTGGGCCACCGGACGCCGCGGCGCGACGAGAGATCTTGGCGATCCACTGCCGCAGGATCCCGCTCGCCGACGACGTCGAGATGGAGACGCTCGCGACACTCACGGACGGATTCTCCGGTGCCGAGCTGTACGCGCTCTGTCGCGAGGCTGCGATGCACGCCATCGAGCAGGACCGCGACGCCCAGCGCGTGACGCTGCGCCACTTTGAGATGGCGCGCGACAAGATCACTCCGCAAATTGACGCCAACATGCTGCGGTTCTTTGAGAACTTTCGCGACGGCAGGCGGTAAATACCAGCGCGAGAAGTTCGCACACGGCGATCGCGAGTGCGAGGCGCGGCTTGCCGCCAATGTTGCAAACAGACCTTGTGCTGCCTATGAAATTCGTTCGGCTTGATTTGGTGCTCGAGCTGCTGTGACGAGATCCAGCGCGAGCCGTCCACATTTTGGACCGCTACATGGGCTGCAGTCTGACCATACGCGCCGACCAAGTGAAGCTGGTTGGCGCCGCGGCACTGCTCATCACCTCCCGCGGCAGAGCGTTGTCCTGGGAGAACAGGCTATCCAGGAGCCGCGGACTTCTCGCGCACTTTACTGCCGACCGTGCTCTCCAGAGTACAAGCTTCGCTGCGGCTGCGCTTCTGCAGGACCACTTGTCTGATGATGAATTTGAGGCTATGACACGGCCCTACTCTTAATCCATTGCTATACTCTCTACTTTTTCACGACTAGCTTAAGAAGAAAGAAAGTGTATTTCGATTTAGTGGCACCGCCATGTCGGGGCGTCCTAGTCGCCGCGGAGGTCTGCGAGCAACTGCTCGAGCAACGGACGCTCGCTGTACTCCACGACTCTGGACTCCGCACGCAACTGGGCGACTTCAGCCTTGAGCTCTTGGATGTGTCGGGCATGTACTTTGGCGGCGCCAGATCGGCCTCGTCGTACATGGAGTGGAAGAACAACTTGCCGTTCTAAGTATGCTATTTTATTGTAGAGATGAGTTAGACATATACCACTAGATCCTAGACCTCATGGGACGTCGGCTCCCCTCGGCTATCTCAAGCGAGCACATGCTCGCTTGTGGTTGCGTCGTTCGGCTCGTAGCGCCGGATTGCCGTTCTAAGTAGCCAAACAGACGTAAGGTTCGTATCACGATGCTTCCCCCGATAGAAAGAAAACGTACCCATGCGAGCGAAGCGCAGCCACAGCGACACGCGGGCGTACCTCAGAAGCTTGTATTCTTGGATAGCATGGTCGGCAGTAAAGTGGCCGGCGTCATCGTGCTTCTCACGCACTTTACTGCTGACCGTGCTCTCCAAGAGTACAGGCATCTGGAGGACGCCCCTGCGCGTGTCTCTGCGGAGGCTGCGCTTCTCGTCGCTCGCTTGCAGCGGATGCGAGATGGGTCCTCACCGGCTATATGCTTGTCCAGCCCACTCTACAGTAGAGATCCTGGGTCGAACGATGGAGCACCTGGAGAGTCGTGTCGGTGGCGGCCTTGTACTTGGTCACCTCGCGCTGGAGAGCGTTCCCGTGTTCCATGGATTGGTTCAGATTGAAGGAGAGCCGCATGCTTTCTTCCGAGATGATGCTCATGTTGGACAAGACGCGATCGAGCGAGTCAAACACCTGCGTGAACTGAATTCTGCTTCAGAGCTGAAAAGGCGTTCGTCTGCTTGTGGTTCGCTTCCCAGAGTGGCTTGAGCACGAGTTCCATGTTGAGCTGCTCAGCGTCGCTGGAGAGAGATGCTGCTGTCGCTGCCGCCGTGGCCGTCGCTTCGGTGGTCGTTTCTGTCGGATCTCCACCGGAGAGTTTCTTCGTGGATACAGATGCTCGTCGGCCACCAATGCCACGGATACTGCTGCCCGTGGACAGCCGGTGGTACGGCGTGGGGTTGTACCCTCCAGTCGACGCCGCTGCAGACATTGCGCTTTGCTGCAGCAGCAGTTCGTGGCGCAGCTCCAGCACTTCTTTCTGTAGGCCGTTGACCTGCTCGTGCTTGGCCTGGCTCCCGACGACAGCATCGACGTTGTTGGCGACGTCCGTGAGCGCGCGAAGTAGCCACGCGGGCAGCGCGGTCCCGCTCAGCAGCTCGTTCCGCTCGAGCGCCAGCGCCTGAGCGCGCAGTTTGGTGATGACGTCGACCAGGAACTCCTCGTTGATGAGTAGCTCCGGCGCGGACCGCCACGCGAGCCGCGTCGCGTTCCCGCCAGTGCCGACGTCCATCTTGCCTTGCCTTGCTGACTATCCAAAACCCACAAACAGAATTCGCGTCAGCAACCACGTCAATCCGTCCGGCCGCAAAGGGGTCAACAGATTCCTACAAAGCACCAGAATGCACCGACAGGTCGACGATTCTCGATCTCGTTGACTGCCGCCGGAATGCCACGTCACCACGCGCGTCCTTCCTTCTCGAGGCCCTAGTTCTAGACTCCCGCCTGTGCGGTCGCCACGTTTGTGAGTGCCGACGCCGCACCATCCAGAGAGGAAGCAGACTGGCTGGGTTTGCTCTCTTGCGACCGCGCAATCCGAGGCCCCGTACAGTATTGGAATGGAGAACAAACACTTCTTCGGGTCGTCGAACAGTTTATCCAATCCGATCGAACTCAATGACGCAGAATGAATGCGTGGCTGACGCATCGGCGTGGTCAGCATGACATGCCGCGAGAAGGCGCTCTCCATCTGGGCAGGCTGCTTCAGGGAGTGAGCGCGGGCACAACAATGCGCAGCTTCGGCGGTTTTGTCGACGAGCGGAGGTCGCGGCGCAGTAGCTTGCGTCAAACAGGTCCACCCGGAAGTGGCGCTGTCGCATGGCAAGAAGCGACTCAAAGCTCAGGGCATGTGCGTCGCTTGGGGCGGCGCGAAGACGAATACTAGGAGAACCTCCGCTAGTGCTGGCTCGGGCTTTTGGAGCCCTCCCATTTCTAACGAGAAGATGTTCATAAGCCTCCATAACCAAACATCCGTAACGATTCATGTTGAGTACTTGCTATACATACTACAGTACTACTCATTTATGAGACCCACCGTCATCAGATAGCGAGCGTCGGCGCCAGGCGCACTTCGACGTCATACCAGAACGCGCAGCGCTCCTCATGCAGCGGCATGTAAGCGCCCAGCTTCTCGACCTTGAGGTTGTTTGCCTGCAGAACGATCTGCTGGCGCGAAGTCGCGTCGAACAGCGGCCACTGGAATGCGCCGTCGGCCCCGGCATCGCCACACGAGTCTTGGCGGGGCTTGCCATTGGGCGAGCCCGTGATGGCGAAGTTGGTCCAGTACCGCTGCACGTTCTTGACGAGCCCCTGCGTGCCGTCGTCCTTTGCCAGCACCGAGACGTTGTTGAAGACGTAGTTGAGCTCGGCCGTGTGGTTCACGAGCGTCGAGGATGGCGGGAAGGGCGACGGCCCCGGCTCGTTGAAGCGGTAGCGGTACGCCGTGCGGCCGCTCTTGGCCTGGACGACCGAGTTGAGACTGCTGGGGCACACGTATTGGACGTCGCCATAGATTTCACCTGCCCGGTAATTGGTATTGGGGAAATTGGCAGCCGGGTACAGCTCCAATAAGCGCGTGATCTCGGCGTCGGTCAAGAGCGAGAAGCGAGCACGCAACCACGAGACCAGCTGCGCCTCGGTCGTGATGGTCGCCGTGAAGCCGTAGCCCTCGTTCGTGTTCGTGCCCAGCAGCGTCGGCATGGGGCTCACCTTGCCGTCGAGCATGCGGCGAATCGGTGATTCCTTGATGAACACGCCGTCGACAGACGGCTGCCAGCCGAGCTTGCCACCGGCCGCCCAGATTGCACTCACATCGGCGGCGCGCAGGCAGCTCAGCCGCTCGGCGTCCGTCGTGCGGGTGTCGCAGCCCACCTTGGAGAGGATCTGCGAGAAGGCCGCGTTCTGCTTGTCCTTGCTCGGGATGTCATGGGCCGTCGTGAACGTGCCGCTCTCGGCAATGGCCTTGTGGAAGAGCTGCGGGTTGCCATCACGCGAGATCAAGTGCGTGCCCACGGACTTCGCACCGGCGCTTTCGCCAAAGATCGTAACGTCGTTCGCGTTGCCGCCAAAGTGGGCAATGTTCTCCTTGACCCACTGGAAGGCCATTTCTTGGTCCGTGAGCCCAAAGTTGACGCCCTTGCCTTCGCCCTTGAGCGCGTCGCCCGCAAGGAAACCAAAGATGGAGAGACGGTAGTTGATGGACACGTACACGATATTGTTGCCCGACGCGGCGACGAGGTTGGAGCCGTCAAACCAGTTGCTCGCTCCCGAGACGAACCCACCGCCGTGGATCCAGACCATGACGGGCAGCCTGGACGTGGCCGTCACGCCAGCGGGCGCAAACACATTGAGGAAGAGACAGTCTTCCGAGTTGGGGAAGAGCCACGACTGCGCATCCACGCTGCCGTCGCCGTAGCACACGTTACCGTACGCCGTGGCCGTGAGGTTGCCCGCCAACGACTTGAGCGTCGCGTGTCGCCAGCGGCGATCGCCAACGGGCGGCTCGGCGTACGGGATCCCACGGAAGACCTGGATCTTGTCGCCGTTGACACTGCTCTCGAGCGTGCCCGTGACAGTTCCGCCATTGGGGAGCGTGATCTTTTGAGCCGACGCCGTGGATGCCGAGAGCGTCACGGTCGCCGCCACAGCAGCCACAAGGAGCTTGCGTACGAACGAGAGACGCATGGTGGAGGTGACGAGGGAGAGAAGGCAGGTCGAAGGTACGCGAGGCGTGCTTGGGCGACGGTGAAATCGGGAATGGGACTTCGTCGCGGCCGGCAAATGCACAAAACATGCACTGGGGAGGTACGTACAGTAGGTGGAAAGAACTGCCCCACAGATGATCCCGCCTGTCCGATATCGTCCCGTGGAACTTGAAGATACCGACCGATTCAGAGTCTGAAGTTCAGTGGTCCAGCTCCGAACCGTTCGGCGAACGCCACCGTAGGTGGCCCACGTGTAGTGTAGTGTACAGTGTACAGTTGTTGAGGTTCCGACTGGTGCAGTGCTCCATGCGATACACAAATCACAAATCACACTGTTCCTACTGTTTGGCTGTATCGTACGCTATGGTATCAGTTGGGGTCGAGTCTTGAGTAAGTGAGGAGACTTCACCGCCGGATCTCTGTTCACAATGGCGCGAAGGAACCCGAGTGAACTCGACTTGGGAAACATCTGATACAGTACATGTATGGCAATGCATTCTGCGCAACAAAATATGCTGCCTCTGGGGCTGGGTTGAAGCACCCGTCATGGATGAGCTGACTCTTATACGTTATGTCTCTTCCCATGGCATGGCGGTGCCAGACGGTGCTGCTCCCAACTTCAACAGGTGCATATTCACCTCCGCGCCCCCTCGCCGTGTTGACGCAGTAAGTCGCATCTCATTGGTCTCACCCGTTCGCCAAAACGTGTTAGAACAATGCTGGTCAACTGGAGGAGACACGAGCATTTGCGGAGACGCAGACGGGGTCCTCAAGATTTATTCACAGTTTGGCGAACTGGGGAGCATGATCAGCAATGAAATCAGTACAGTATGAAGGTGGCGCTGTCGTGTACAGTATGTAGTGGCTAGCATAATCGGGATATTGAGTCCATCAGCTGTTCACGCTGAGTGTCCAAATCATGATCTTTTCTGGTGCATTTTGTCTTCAAGACGAAAGGGAATATTAAAATACATGGAAGTTCAGGTTGGCATTGGAAATACACAGTCGATTGAGTTACAACGGGGTAGCACGACTGCAGCCATCACCACACGGCTGACAGTACGTGGGATGGATCAAGTGGAGAGTGTTGGTGCGAGGCGCTGCTCGATGTTGGTCCAGAACGCACAGCGCTCGGCGTGGAGCGGCATGTAGGCACCCGTGGTCTCCAGCGATAGCGCACTCGCCTGCAGCAGGATTTGCTGCTTTGCCGATGCGTCATACTGAGGCCACTGGAAGGAACCGTCCGCCGACTGGTCCCCACAGGAGTTTCCCGCTGCGACGCCGCCGCCGTTGGGCGTCCCAGACATGGCAAAGTTGGTCCAGTAACGTTGCATAGTCTTGACAAACGCCTGCGTCGGCGCGGCCTGGGACAGATTGGCAACTCGCCCAAACACATAGCTGATCTCGGCCGTGTGGATGGCTCGCGGCAAACCGTACAGCGTATTGGTCTCGTTGAAGCGGTAGCGGAACGTGCTGTGGTCATTCTGGGCCTGCACGAGCGACGACAACTCGCTCGGACACACGTAGATGGCGTCGCTGTAGATCTCTGCGACGTGGTCGTTGGCGGTGGGGAAATTGGCGGCGGGGTACAGTTCCTCGATACGCGCAATCTCGGCGTCCGTCAATAGCGAAAAGCGCGTGCGCACAAAGGGCATCACGTCGCCTGCCACCTTGACCGCCCGCGTGAACATCCACCCTTCGTCCGTGTTGGTGCCCAGGATCGACGGCACTGGACTCACCTTGCCGTCCAGCACACGGCGGATCGGCGTGTCCTTGAGGAATACGCCGTCCACGACGGGCTGCCAACCGAGCGTACCACCGGCCGCCCACACGGCAGTGCTGTTGGCGAGGCGCAGACAGTGCAGTCGCTCGGCGGCGTCGGTCGTGGCGTCGCCGCATCCGACTTGCGTTGCGATCTGGGAGAAGACGGCATTCTGCTTGGTCCTCGTGGGCATGTCGTGAGCCGTCGTGTACGTGCCGCTCTGGGCGATGGCCTTGTGGAAGCTCTGCTGGTTGCCGTCTCGAGAGATGAGATGCGCGTAGACTGACTTGGCACCGGCGCTTTCGCCAAACACCGTGAGGTCGTTCGGGTTGCCGCCAAAGTGGGCGATGTACTGCCTGATCCATTGGAACGCCACCTCTTGGTCGCGGAGACCAAAGTTGACGCCGTCACCTTGGCGGTCTTTCAGTAGCGCGTCGCCGGCGAGGAAGCCAAAGACAGAGAGCCGGTAGTTGATGGACACGTACACGAGCTTGTTCTTGGCCGCGGCAATGAATTCGGCCCCGGCATACAAGTTGCTGGCTCCCCCGACAAAGGAGCCTCCGTGGATCCACACCATGACGGGCAGTTTCGAGTCGGCCGTCACGCCGGCGGGCGTGTAGATGTTGAGGTAGAGACAGTCTTCGGACATTGGATACATGCCAATGGTCGGATCTCCGGCCGGGTTATTGTAACAGACATTTCCGAAGTTGGTGGCGTTGACCTTACCACTGAGCGACTTGAGTGCTGCCGGTTTCCATCGACGCTCGCCCACAGGTGGCTCCGCATAGGGGATACCACGAAAGACTTGGATCTGGTCGCCGCAAGCGTTGGATTCGGCTTTTCCGACGACGAGACCGCCGTCGGGTAAGCTCACGTGCTGCGCAGACGCTGAGCCCATGAAGGCACAGGCGACGAGGAGCATGCCTCGAGTGAGTGCGAGGCGCATGATGGAGGTCCTGGTGTCGTGGGGCCACAAAGAAAAAGGACCGACACAGCTGAGAGGCTTGTGACTTGGAGAAGGCAATTTGCCGAGTGAGCTTTTTTCTCCTTGCTCCTACGGCTTCGAACCCACAGCGAGGCTCTCCCTATTGCAGATGCGCACCTACATGCGATCTCCATCGATGCTAACAGTTATGCACGCATGCAGCGGCCAGAATCTGCAGAGGAGCCACTCCGATGATGTTCAGGAGCCACAACGACGATCGCTTTGAGGATACGTTTTTAGAGTCACAATAACGAGGTAATGCAGCCATGTTCCGCACTGCTGGAGTGTCAACCAATGCTGAGTGTGTCAAGAGCCTTCACAGAAAGGTCGCCCAGCTGCCCACAAAGATCCTGTCAACCCATCATACTATGTTTCAGTCATTGTCTCCCATACGTCACGTCGCTGGATACATTGTTTAGGCACGTATTACAGTCGATCGGGGCCCTAACAGCATAGATTACACTGAATGACCTGTAATAACATATTATTGTCATCCATGACGAAGACAGCTCGAAAAAGAACGCAAATGACTGGAAATTGACGCAAGGATGATGGGCTCCCTGTTTCCAATGAGACCAAATAAATCCTTAGCAATCGATATAAATGCAATGCGCTTAGGAAACAATGTATCCAGCGGAGACCGTCGCCAACATATGAGTGTAACGGAGCAAGAATGTACACCCACGGTTCGATGACAAGGCACCAACTGCTTCTCGAAAGGAAATTTCACCGTCGGACGTGACAGTCTCAGCACGGCAAGCACACGAGCAAAAGAAGTGTTCACTCTGGTAGAAATCCCCACAATCACGGGAAGAGTTTGTGTATCTGTTACGTTTGGCACGAGCAGAAGAATCAACGAGCATGAGCGCTCATCATTCTTCTCCAAGCTCGCTACTGCTCATCCGGCCGACAAGAAGAGACCAGTAGATTCCATGACTAGATGCAAGCTCATCACGTTTCTCTGGGTCGCCTTGACCTCTCCGATGATAGTGGCACAGCAACTCACGTTGCCTAACGGTGCTGTCCTCACTGGCACGCTGCAGACCAACGTCGCCGGAGACCGCGTGCAGGCCTTCCGCGGGATCCCATACGCCGAGCCGCCTGTGGTCGAGCGCCGCTGGAGACAGGCCACGCTCAAGCCTCTCAATGAGAGTCTCAACGCCACGTCGTTCGGCAAGATCTGCTATGGCGACGGCCGTGTCGACCCGCAGTCGAGCTTATTCCCTGCGTCCGAGGACTGCCTCTTCCTCAACGTCTACACACCAGTCCATACGACGCCACAGTCCAAGCTGCCCGTCATGGTCTGGATCCACGGCGGCGCGTTCGTGTCCGGTGCCGCCAACATTTACGATGGCTCGAACCTCGTTGGCGCGGCCCACAACAACGTCATCGTCGTGACGCTCAACTACCGACTTTCGGTGTTTGGTCTGCTGTCTGGTGATGCACTCAAGCGGGAAGGACACGGCGTCAACTATGCCTTACGCGACCAAGAAGTCGCGTTCCAGTGGGTCAAGCACCACATCCCTCTCTTTGGTGGAGACCCAGACCGCATCACGGCCTTTGGCGAAAGCGCTGGCGCCAAGTCGATCTTTGCCCATTTGATCTCGCGAGACGGAAACCAGCAGCTCTTCCACCGCGCCATACTCGAGAGCGGCACGCTCACGACCGCCCATGATGTGCCGACCAAGGCCCAGCAGAACTCGATGTTCTCTCAGGTCGCAGTTCATGTGGGGTGCAATGTCACTGCCGACGATACGACGCTGCTGGCGTGCGTGCGAGCAGCCAACACGAGTGCCGTGTGGGCCGCCGGGAGACTTCTCCGCGGCTGGCAGCCAGTCGTGGACGACCTGTTCCTCAAGGATGCGCCACTTCGCAGCCTTGAGTCGGGCAAGATCAGCCGCGTGCCGACGATCATTGGCACGAATACGGACGAAGGGTGGCTCTTCACAACGGCTGTGAAGACCTCGGCCGACGTAATGCAGTTTGTGCGCTCGCGGTTCTCACTGTTGACAGACTCGGAGCTGGCACGACTCGAGGGACTGTACCCGTCGAGTCACTTTCCGTCCGCTAGGCATCACGCCTCGGAGATCTACGGCGACGCCATATACGAGTGTCCAAGCGAAGCCGTATCCCAGGCAGTCATGCAGTTCGACGGCATCGCAACGTTCCGGTACCGCTTCAACCAGACCTCGACGACCTTTGGACCCTCACTCTCGGTCCACACGGCCGAGATCCGCTACGTGTTTAACATGGCGAAGGGACTGGCAAAGGACCCGGCTACACAGGCATTCGTTGCGAATCTTCAACGCTACTGGACGGCGTTCGCACAGACGGGTTCCCCGAACGGTGAGAGCTTCGCCTTCCACACTCCACGGGGACTGGCAAACACATGCGAGTCGTTGGCGTGGCCGTCGTTTGGTGAGAGGCTTCTCGCTGAGTCAGTGCACACAACGCCCTACTCGTTCGAGTGGCCGTCCTATGACATCGCCAGAAGCGAGCAGATCGTGCTCCAAGCGAGTGGACTCGCGCTCGAGACTGTGGGCGCGTCGGTGCCTCTCCACAGCGAGCGGTGTGCGTTCTGGCAGAGCGTCGAGCAGCGCCTCGCGCCGACGCTTGCAGTGGCCTAGCCAGGGCATATGAAAAGATGATGCGACACTAGAAGGAATGAAAGCAAAATGAAAAGAGTGTATTTCAACTAGAACAAACTGGTGCTTCCTTGGCGACCCGTTCAACGAACTTGACGAGTCGGCAAGGAAGGGGAATCGTAAATGGGGGGCACACACCACACACAAAGGAGACGACGCGATGGACGCCACAAGCAGAAGGAGAACCTTCTCCGCCTGCGTGAAACCCGTGGCGGATCCAAGCAGCACCATCATGTCCGAGCGAAGCTCCTGGACTTTTCAATCACAGGAGGTTGGCTCAGGAGGCGCTGCATCCGACGGGTTCCACATACAGGACCGAGAGAATCTCCCGTCACTCGTCCAGCGTTTGGCCTTGTCTCCGTGCTGATGTGGTGGGTAGACCGTTCCTCAATTTACGCGAGCTTGGCGCGAACAATGCGCGTCGCATCCACCATGTTCTTGAGCGCAGCGATGGTCTCGGGCCACTTGCGCGTCTTGAGCCCGCAGTCCGGGTTGACGACGACCTGCGAGGCCGGCAGGAGCTTCAAGAAGCTCTCGAGCTTGTCGACAATCTGCTGCGTGGGCGGCACCACGGGGGAGTGGATATCGTACGTGCCCGGTCCGAGGTCGCGCTGGTAGCCGATCGACTTGAACGAGCGGATCGTCTCGTCGTCGGAGCGGGCATTCTCGATCGAGTTGACGTCGGCGTCGATCGCGTCGATCGCGTGCATGCAGTCGTGGAACTCGCAGTAGCACATGTGCGTGTGAATCGACGTCTCGTCCTTAGCAATGGCCGTTGAGAGGCGGAAGGCGTCGACGCCCCACTGGAGGTACTCGTCCTTCTTCTCGGCCTTGAGCGGCATGCCCTCACGGAGCGCCGGCTCGTCGACCTGAATGACGGCACACTTGGCGTCCTCGAGGTCCTTGACTTCGTCACGCAGACACAGCGCGAGCTGGAACGCCTGCTGCTTGCGCGTAATGTCCTTGCGCGGGAACGACCAGTTGAGGATCGTCACGGGGCCCGTGAGCATGCCCTTGACGGGCTTGGTCGTGAACGACTGCGCAACCACAAACTCGCGCACCGTCATGGCCGCGGGGCGTTCCAGGTCGGCAAAGATCACGGGCGGACGCACGCAGCGCGAGCCGTACGACTGCACCCATCCGTTCGTTGTGAACGCAAAGCCCTGGAGCTTTTCGGCAAAGTACTCGACCATGTCGGTCCGCTCGGGCTCACCGTGGACGAGAATGTCGAGTCCCAGCGACTCCTGGATGCCCATGTTAAAGGCGATCTGCTGGTCAATCTGGTTCTGGTAGTGCTCGAGCGAGATCTCGCCCGACTTGAGCTTGCGGCGCAGCGCACGGATCTGCGCCGTCTGCGGGAACGATCCGATCGTGGTCGTCGGAAGCACGGGCAGCCCCTGGAGCTGCTTGGGGCGACGCTGCGCAAACGGCGAAGGGCGTTCGAAGTCGACGGGCTGGACGGCCGCGAGTCGGTCCTGAACAGTCTTCTTGGCCGGGTTCTTCTCGTAGAAGAAGGCCCAGGCCTTCTTGGCCTCGTCCAGCGCCTGGCGCGCAGCGTCCTCGCCGTTCAGCGCAATGGTCTTGAGCAACTCGAGCTCGTGGAGCTTCTCGTAGGCAAAGCTCAGCACACCGGCGAGGCCCTGGGTCTCGTTGTTGCCGTTAAAGTGGGCGACCTCGCACTGCGTCGTGTACGGCACGTGCTGCAGCGACGAGCTGGTCTGGATCGTGAGCGCCGCGCCGGGCGCGGCCGCGACAATCGTCTTGATCTGCTCGAGCACCGAGAGCACCTGCTCGGGGTTAAACTTCCAGATACTGCGGCCGTCAATCAAGCCGGCACCAAGGCGCTTGCCCGCGGGGAAGCCAAACTTGGTGAGCAGCGCCAAGTTGTCGCCGCGCGTGAAGTCGAGCGAGAGCGCCGCGATGGTCGAGTCGTTGGCGAACCACTGGTACGCCGGCGTCGAGATCTCCTCAAAGTACGTCACGAGGTTGAGCGAGAGGTCCGCGTGCGACAGCGCACCCGTGACGCCCGACTTGTTGCCGTAGACCTTGGAGAGGAAGGGCACAATGTGGTCGGCCTTGACCGTCACGAGCGACGGCTCGTGGACTTGGACTTCGCGCACGCCGAGCGCCGCGAGCTTGGCGAAGAGCTCCGTGTATAGCGGCAGCACCTGCTCAAGCAGCGACTCGAAGGTCGCGACGCCGTCGACAAACTTGGCGAGCGAGAGGTACGTGAGCGGACCGAGCACGACCGGCACCGTCTTGTTGGGGCCAATGACAGCGAGTGCACGCTCAATGCCCGAGAGGTACGTGGCAAAGTTGGCCTTGGGCGTCGTGGCAGCCGAGAGCTCGGGCACTTCGTAGTGGTAGTTGGTGTCGAACCACTTGGTCATGTCAAGCGCCGGGATGCCGTCGACGCCACGTGCCATGGCAAAGTACTGCGTCAAGTTGACCGGCAGCTTCTGGAAGCGCTCGGGCGCGAGGCCCAAGTAGTACGTCCAGTCGAGCACGTGGTCGTAGAGCGAGAAGAGCCCGACGGCCACGCGGCCGACGCCGCTCTCGAGCTGCTGGGTCCAGTTGGCCGCCTCCACGGCATGGGCCACCTTGTACAGGTCGTCTTCACTGAGCTTGCCGCGCCAGAACTTTTCCAGCGCAAACTTGAGCTCGCGGTTGGGCCCCATGCGTGGGAAGCCCAGCGTGCCGCTGTCGACCGTGAGGCTCATGGCGAACGGAGCCGAGGGGAGAAGAGAAGACTTGGGGGGGGCGGGGGAAAGACCGCAAATTCGGAAATGGGAACAAGTCATACACACGCGCGATCCGCCATGCCACGCAGGTTGAATGGCTGCGGCGCGCGGAGGGAGGGAGGACTCGCTGGATGCGCAGTCAGGTTTCCTCATCTTCCGTTCCCAGTCCCATGTGAGGCATCAGGAGGGATGACGCACTCTTGGTCGAATCCTAGCAAAACACGGTTCACAAGACGGCGCCATGGCGTCGCGGGCGAATCAGAGTGGCAGCATGCGCGGCGTGGCATAGAGGTCAACAGTCCCATAGAGACTGTTGGGGAATTTTGGAGGGGGCATGTGCCCCATGTTCCCTTACAGGCACAGATTGGAGGAAATTCGGTGATGATGGACTTTCTAACCAATCCGGAACACGATAGGGGTGTATCAGCAAGGGACACAGAATATCTTGCCACAGTTGATGTCGCCCTGCCTTCAGGAGGAGTAACCATTACACCTCCACTTCAAGGTTACGAAGGTAACCTTCAGGAGGTATAGGTTACGTGCACAAGGTTACGATGTTACTAGTAACCCAGACCTCAAAGGTTACACTCGACCGTGTGACATGCCAGACTCACCTTGTGGGGCAGGAGACTGTCATTTTCAATTTCCCACGGGACGACAAGAGCTCCGGAGCTCTACTGCATACAACAAGAGCTCTCAGCTCGACTAGTACTGCATCTTGCAGTCTGCATGTAAGCCAGGGGAACCGTTGTGGGGGAAGAGACGCTTCTTGGCGGTGTCGCTGGATTTCCCCCCCACCCCCACCCGTTGTGATGGGCGACCACCAACCGAAAAAAAGAAGCCAGAAAAAAAACTGCGGGAGGTGAGGCGCTCCTTGGCCGCCAGTGATCCGCCCGCTTCGTGTTTGCGTGTACTGTATACTACTGCATGCCTGTACGAGGCACTAGGCACGAGGCACGAGGCACGAGGCAACGAGGCACCAGGCACCAAGCGCGCGATCATGGACTGTCCTGCCCTCGCTATAGAAACGGAAGAATTGTCCTGCCCTTGCACAAGAGAAAGAAACACTTTATGATTAAATAATAATTATCCTGTTCTTGTCTTAATGAAACCAATAAGATGCGGATGAAATGCGCCATCTCTGAGCTTTCCTACTCTCCCTCTATCCTTCCCTGCTGCTTCTTCAGTTCACGGGAGTGAATGACATTCTTTCAAATCGCAAACTCCATATGCATCCCCTTCGCCCGGGATCGACCAGAACACTCCTTCATCGAATCTCCGTGATATTCGCGTCGGACTTCCATCGTAGATAGGTATCCGGGTTGCGCTGTTGATCGTCGCCCTCTGGCATCACCCATTCATGCCTCATCATTCACCGACCTTCTCATCGGCGCGCCGCTAGACGATCAACTCTCTCTTCTCATGGACATTGTCTCTGCGCACGGCGCATTCGCTTCGCTGTAATCACAGAACACGCGACAAAAGCCTGGAAGTTACCCTTTCCGTCTCGGAGCCGCCTCTGCGTCGCGCAGAAGCGGGAATCAAGACTTGCGCGCCGAACTTTCTCGTCCGTCCCCCCACGCTATCTCACGCAACCGACGCCAAGCTCCAAGTTGATACGCACGCGCGCAAGCCCCGCTCTAGCTACGCTTTCCCTCCATTTCGACTTCAGTTGTTGGGGAAAGAGTCCAATGATCCAAAAACAACATGATTGGGAGATAAACCGGCGTTGCGGGATACTAGTCTACGATAGGCTGAAAAACATTTCTGTCACGATGGTGAGCCCAAGAACAATGGCCAGAGATGCGGACACAACACCATACGCGTTTTTCGACCGCCCCACGGTGACGCGCAAGCCGGAGAGGACGCTGCGGCGTGGGGGTTCAAATTATCTTTCGCTTATCTCTCCTCGTCGATGTCCCCTTGTCCTTTCCCCCGCGCGATGCGCGCCACGCCCACGATAGACGCACGTCGAAGCTCTCCACCTTAGCTCTTTGTGAGCTATTCGATCGTGCTTCGCTTCTCGCATCACCCGGCACCAGCGTCTGCACCTTGAGCTCGTCAAGAGTGTGTCTTGGTGAACGCTACGTTCTGTTGTACGACAAGTGCGTTGAGTTGGCGATCCACACGCTGCCGTTCGACCCGATGGAGCCGTCCCAAGATGAAGTTTGCGACCAATATCCTCCACGCGAATGTGCGCTCCACTCGTGTGCTCGAGATGGTGCCGCTACGGCTCCAGCGCAAGCGGCGCCACGCTCTGCGTCTGAGAGATATTCGCGATCAAGAAAGCGATCAAGTAAGTGCGGTGCACGATGGACGACTGCACCTAGCTCTCGACAAGCCTGCTGCGGCTGCTTCGGCAACCAGCACCGCACACGTAACTGTGTGGTCTCCTTTCAATCGATGGTGTTATCGACCGCGTTCTCGAATGGCAAAGGAGCTGAGCTCGATAGAGGACAGCGAAAATGGTGGTCGAAGATCGTTGACTACGACCTGCATAGCTGAGGGACATCGTGGACCGGCTGTCGGCCGCCCCATTGAGTTCGTGGAAAACAGTAGTCGTTTGCGAGTAATGTGAAGACGAAATTGGTGCATCCCGATGTGGGCATTTGTCGTCAGTTCCACGGCCTCTTTTTCGTCGTCGTGACGGCCGTGTATTTTGCCGATGGGGCCTCAAGACTGTCGCTGCGGGCCTCTGCAGGGATAGAAATGAGATTCTCACTCTCCAGTGAGATTTTGTTCACGATGAGGATCTCGTTCTACCTCCAATGTGCTTCGAAGTACGAAAACGTTGTCTATTGAATTACGGTTCCATGGCGCTTGTACTACCACTGGTTCAACTGGGCGAGGGTAGAGGCGTGCACCTCGAGTGGCTCAGGCGGACCATGAATCCTGGCGAGGACGACGACGATAATCAGAGCCAGGAATAGGACCGCGCATCGCCTGTTTGCGCCACGTTGGTTACCAAGTACTCGCTATAAGACTTGTCTAATCGGCAGCATGTACTCCCCAGACATGGTTTCCCGCCGCCCCATGGCTACGCGTACGTCAAAGCGAAGCGGCGCGATGGAGATCGTCTCACTTTTCTCTTTTGTCGAGACACCCATTAATCGGAAGGAGGAGCACGTACTCCCGTAGACAATGCGATGCGGGAAGGAACTGGCGCGATTTCCGAAGTCAGATGCCAGTACCCGTAGTTCATTTCCATTTCACCGTATTCTGCGTATCACGCCCAATACAAACGCATACAAGTTCTTCGCCTTTCCTCTTTTGTGCTGATTGATCGGGCTGTCACAAGCGGCTGAACCTTGAACCCAACACGAGCGTGTCTACTGTGGACGAGCGTTACGTCGCGTTGCTCTGCGCTCCACGCGCACGCTCGATCTGGACGAGGTCCAGAATTTGGCGCACGTTGCCCGTCGCCGAGAGCCACTCCTTGAACCGCATCTGGATGACCATTTCCATAGTGCGCTTGGTCGAGAGGTCGAACTCGTCACTGCCCACGAGCTTGCGCAAGGACTCGACCGTCTCCTGCTGCGAACGCAACGCGTCCGCGTACGCCTGCGGCAGAGGGAACGGTCGCTCGGCTGGGCCCAGCCCTTGGATCTTGACAGGCACAATGATTTCGCGAAAGCTCGCCGGAGGCTGCAACGCGATCGGCTCCTTCTCCCTCTCCGTGTAGTCTGAGATACAAGAAATAGGCGTGTTAGGACGGACAGACGACGCAATCGACGCAACGAAGAACATGTTACCGCTCTCGTCTTCAAGGTTGAGGAAACTGCCCCAACTCCCCTCTGAATCGGGTCGGAATGCCAGTTGAGCGGTCGCAAACTGGTGCTGCAGGCCAGGATACTTGGAGTTGTACGGACCGAGTCGCACGCCGATGTTCTCGCCCGTCATAATCAGCGGCACTGGAGTGTACGAGTTGATGACTGAGTCCAAGCAGTTGCTGTACCATTATTCGAAGTTTCAGAAGGCATCCAGGCAGACACATGGGAGGGTCCTTTAGCTGTTCACGCACCTCACTCGAATGAGCCCCGAGATAACGGCAACCTGAACATTTTCGCACCGGTCGATGCAGACGATGCCTGAGTTTGGAGCCGTCATGATCTTGCAGTTGTTGCAGGCTGTGATCGTCACGTGCGTGTCGTCACAGAAAACAGAGAGAAGAGAGGGTTAAGGAGATCAGCAGCAGCGACGGAAGTCCACGTGAGCAGCAGCAAGAGGATAAGAGGGAAGGAGCGCTGAAAAAAGGATATCGAACAGGCCCGACAATGTAGATGTGCGCGTCATGACACGAGAAGATGACGAGGTCGGAATTGCCGGCACGGTCCACGAAATCTTCAGCACGTTTGATGACCGTCGTCTTGGACAGGTTGGAGAGTACAGTGGGGCGTTGCATGATGTTGTTTTCTTCTTCCTCCGACATATTGCTGGCTTCTGGTCCGGCATCACCATTGAGCTTGAAATCGCGGCCCGCGACGGCCGCGGTGATCGGCGAGAAGGATCCGCTACTCACAAGCGCATGCGCATTGAGCGAAAACCCGACGGGCGGGTACAGCGTTTCGTTCAGGTATAAGTGGGTCTTGAAGAATCCGCAGATCTTGACGGCATTGTCCGTGTGGCTCGCGACGTAGCTTTCAGCAAGCGGCTGCCACATGGGATACGCGGTACTGAGGCTCTGCGAAAAGTCGAGCATGTTGTTGCCGCCCGCGCACAGTAAGAATCCGAGCAAGTCGATTTGCTCGGCGCTGATCGTCGACGCGCTGTCGTCACTCATAGCCGCCGACGGATACAACAACGAAAACAGATCGCCAAGCTTTTCGCGGATGAATTCCAAGTAGTACGCGTCCGACGTCGAGCGGTCCTGCATGCCCACAGTATGGGGCGAGTGCGGCGCCGGCGGACTGGCACTGCCTTTGAACTGGGGCGACATGCTACCAGGCGATACAGCACCGGGGACAGGCACTGGCTGCATGAGCGCGGCGTCTTCGCGGTACCAAACCGAGTTGAAGATCTCAATGGCGTACTTGTTGCGCCACGAGTGGGGCTTGACGGTTTGGATGAATAGGAAGATTGCCACTTTGAACATGGGAATTTGAATCAGCTGGAGGCACTGCTCTTCGTCCATGACCGTCGTCGACGGGATGACGTAGCTCTCGTGGACCGGGATTTTGCGGTGAAACTGTACTAGCAGCAACCAGAATCTGTGGACAGAAATTATTGCCCAGAGTGAGACATACGCACTCGAAGAGCTCCTTCTCACTCAGCAGCTACGTACGCCTTGTAGTCTTGATCACGCCACTGGAAGATGGGAGCAACGGTCTCACGCCAGAACGGGAAACTACGTTCAACTCGCCATCCACATCAAAACGAAATCTCGCCACGCAGATCCCCCCAAGGATATATTTCGTACCTGACATTCACGAGGTTGTCGCTCTCGATGTACCCGCTGACCGGGGCCACAGCGTCACCGTTTGCGGCCACCGCGTCATTATCTTCGTCCATGTTGACGTCCCCTCCGGCGGCTTCCGGCAGTGGGACTGCTTGCTGGTCGGCGTGGAAGCGGGCGTGCAGCAAGTCGAGCGAGCGCTTGACGTTCGCGACGGTCAGCGTCGCAGAGTACTTGGACGGGAACTGCAGGAGCCCATGTTCGAAGAGCTCAAGACGAAGCCAGATGCGCGGCATCTCTACGGTGCGATCGAGAGAGGGAGAGAGAGGGAGGAGAGAGGGATGCTGGAGGCAACCACGCGCCGGTCAATTCGTGTCGTTTTGCTCCGTTCCTCATCCAGCAGAACCACACCAAATCAACACAAACCCGTCTACAAGAATACCAGACAATTGTAGTTTTCACAGGGAATTCACTGGATTGGTTCAAATATTTCTTCAAGCGAATTATCAGCCAATCGAATTGGTTTGACGCATAGCAACGGCGCCAGAGAATGGAATGAGAATGAAAATGAGACGGAGGAGAGTTCTCCCTCCTCACAACGGTCTGCATGATAGCCTCTAGAATAACTTGGCATACATATACATGAGGCACCATCGTCGCTCTGGATCCGGATGCGATACAGTCGTACTGTCGGCATTTCCATCTGGAGCTCAGGACGAGGCGGCGACAAGGCGAGGGCCATGGTATGGCTCCGATACGACCTCAAAGTCGAGCGGCTCAAACTCTTCCAGTTCCACGTACTTGCAGCCATTCTCGCTGGTCTTGGTGTCGCTGATGATACGGTAGTACGTGCAGTCGCGTCCATCTTCGTCGTAGGGCGGCGTGAGAATGTCAAAGATCGCACAGCCCAGCTCAGCGTCAGCCACAAACTCGTGGAGGTTGCCTTCGTCGGGCAGCAGCGCCGTCGTGTGCGGTGCCGTGATCACTGCGTCCTGGAATATCCGTGCGATAGGCTTCGCAGAGGACGTGTCCGATGAGCCCAGTGACTTGGGCGAAGAACCGCGGGAGCGCGGGCGAAACAAATGGTCGGCTTCCTTGGGCGCGACAAGATCACAAGACATCGCATGGAGTCGACCATAGAGTACGCGCGAGATCACGCTCATGTCTGGGTGGTTGTGAAGTGGGATGGACGAGCCTGGCGGCAAGATGAAAATGCTGGGGAGAGATACATAGAGAGAAGGGAGGATGAGATACAACACGACGGTTAGTTCAAGGACTCTTCTTCAACATTCCGATTTGCGCGGAATCTGACTCACCCCATCGAGAAGAGCTGATTTCCAGAGATGTGCTGGTACCGCACGCGGTTGCGCCGACCACGTGGCGATCGGTTCATGCTCGGCTCGGGAACCTGCAGCTTGACTGGTAGCATGATTCCGTACGATCAGATAATACGACTAGTGAGTCTTCCTTTCCGCCATGCTCGTCATATCCGCAACAACAATAGTCCCACACGCCACATCAACTCAAACGTACAGTGAGCAGGCAGGAGCTGGTCGCAGAGCGTACGCAGTGGCGCAATGTCGTCCATGGAGAGCGCACGCATGCCGCCGCCATCGCGTGCGTGGCGCTGGAATGCGGTCATGAGCGTCGCGTGGATGCGGTCGAGCAACTGCTGCGCATCACCATCAGTCGCTTCGGTAGAGGCGGCGGCGGTGTCCGCGCTGGAGAGGGAGCTCATGACGCCCATGGAGAGATGATGCTGCTTCCGACTGTGCCACCAAGACCGGCCACCACCATGGGCTGATGAGAGGGGGAACGGAGAGTGGGCGACACCAAGTCTCGTGCCAAAGACACGCATTTTCTTTCTGGGCAGCAAAGTGTCTCGCGAGTCCTACCGGTATTTAGCGCATTTACGCATCTTGATAAACGATTCATTCTGACAATTTATATGGTTTTAGATGAGAGTTGATCTACTACACAGCGTGACTTCATTTATTGGGTTAGGATTTATAAGAAACCAATAGAACTACACCGGGTCTTAGGATAGTTATTAATCGGACTTCAAGGATGCTGGTGTTAAATCGCATGGTTTCAGCCAATCGTTCTACCAGAATACTCAGTTAAGATACAGGCACTGAGCAAAAATCGTACCTAAAACAATAACGCATGCAGCCCAAAACGGAGTTAACTAATATAAAGTCAAATTTCAAGACAGCGAGAAGAAAGCAACTCCCCAACCATGAACATATCAACAGTCTAAGACAGTGCCCAGACTGTGGCATAGTTGAGGTAAATACAGTATTTTTATACTGGAACCACTTGGAACCGAAAGGTTCAAGGGGGCAAATGAAGTCAACATGAGCAAATCGAACGCTCTTCTTCGTAGATCGCAGCCGATCAAGAAAGTCGGGGCGCCGAAACAAACGTGCTGAATGCACTCTCTACTATCGCATAACGTTACTGAATTTCCTCCGCGATTGATGGATGCCATTATGGTACAACAGTTGTGTATTCTTCTCGCTTTTGATGGATGCCGTCAATACATTGCGTATAATAACCATTTGATATCACGTGCATTTCACATGAAACAGTCGGTGGGAACCGAAGAGCACGATTTGGGTCGGCGACAATGGCTGCATTTTTCGGGGAGCACCGATCGATCGGTCGGCACACGCTCCATGTGGCTCAGACCACATCTTGGGAAGTGGTGTTTGGCATTGGGTGTCGCATTTGCTGATTCTGGTCCACGATTCTTGGACGAACGAGGATTCAGTGGGGCGCCAGGACATTTCGCCGTGGCGTTGTGACGCGTCACGCGCCATGTCACTGGTCTCGTGACACCTGTATGATCTGCAGATGGAGCACTTTAAAACCACAAGTTGCGGTATGCGTCAAACTCACTTATCGGATACGTAAGTTACACGACTACTTCACAGCAGACATCATTCAAGGGTGCTGCTGAATACTTCCATTACATAGTAATACTGGAACGTCACTGCCAGTCTCACATTAAAATGACAGGCGAGAACTGGCTAACAAATCTAAAACGGCACTATCCATTAGACTGGATGGAACCCTGGCTCGTTGGGGATTCCTGAGTGATCTTTGCCGTCACCAATCCAAGAAGTCGGACTTTCCGAACAAGTGTGGTCTTGAAGACGTTGTCAGTGACATACATAGTACAGTGCAGTATGTACTACATACAGCCTGCAACTCTGCATGAGCTCGCTGCTGTTCAGTACAAAGCCCACTCTGCTGTCCCAGATTTGCAATAGAAAACTTGAGGCTTCGCATTCCAGTGAATACAGTAGCACCAGACTGAGCTCGGTGTTCAATGTACCACGTTGTTCATTGTATCCTGCTTTTGGCCAGGCAGTCTGAACAAAACCCTGTGGCGCCGCCACAGGGTTTGAATGCACCAGTGGCGCACACCGGCCTTCATTCACCTTCAGAGTCTGCGAAGCGTCTTCTGTACATTTTTGTGGAGCTTGGATTTGTGCATGCGGCAAAAGTACTGTAGTGGACGACTTGACTGGCCGAGCAACGTTGATCAATTACTAGCGAACAACTTAGCTGAACGTAGTGGGCGGTGGATGAGGTGTGACTGATTATGGTGACGGATATCGCACTGTATCGTACACCCCAGCGAGTCGGTGGGGTACGATACAGTGCTGGCAGCGAGATTCTCGCAGACAAGTGGAAGGACCAGTTGTTGTTGCAGATTCTGCAATGCAGAATCTGCAAGTGCCAGTTAATGACAGCTTGCAGTAGACTCGTTCTTCATGATCATGAGGGATCGTGGATGATAAATTTGAACCCAGACACGTAATTTCTTGAGGGAGGTGGCTGCCTGCAGCCTCTCCCTCAAGAAATACTGTGCCACTGGCAGTGATAAAACAGTCGCAGTGGCCCACTGCGACTGTTTTATCCTCCAACAGTCGCGAAATTTGCCGATATCTTGATAAATAGAGGGGAAATTGCCAACAACAGATTGTGGAGCACAACTTCCCAGCGCAAGTATTGATAGCTAGCTACCTGTGCTGTGTTGTTTGGAGCAATAATGCATGCGGAGGTGGTGACGCAGGGCATGTATCCCATGTAGCATGATCGATTGCGGCCCCACAATCGCGGTTAGCGACGCAGGCAGATTGATGCACTGAGCAGTCACCATGGGGCCATGGGACGGGACAGTTGGCATGCTTTCTCAGTACAGTACTAACGTGAGATAGTGTAGCTGATACTGGATCTGCTCCACTAGAATCTAATTAGAGTTCAGCAACTGTCCAGTTTCACGCGTGATTCTCTCTTTGCTCACGTGATAGTTCTTCGAGTTGCACCTTCCTGTGCACACCGCAACCAGTTTCGGAGAATATCGACCCCGACTCTGCACCGGCCCCGTGTGATCTCGTGAGCTCTTCGTGGCCTGGACCATCGTGCTTACAAAGCATGTATAACGGCGAGTCCTCAAAGCGGGGAGGGTCCATCCACATCAAGTGGGACCGACTCCCCTTCGGTCATACACTTTATTCATGGATGAGTGTTTTCGCAACGAAAACATACTCACCCATGTCGGGTCTATGGTCTCGCCTCTCGGCCAAACTTTGGCACAAAGCCCAAGTTCTGTTCTCGAGAAACAGAGAGCCCTTCGGACAAAGGCACGGTTGGTAGACGTGCACCTTTGAGAGGCTCACTTTGGATCTAGGCGCCTATCGAACACGTGACGCGTGAGAGTTCATTCACTCCGCCTCCCACGCAAAAAGAAACCAAGATGCTGCATACTGCGGCGACGCGGTCGCCCATTTCGTCCCACGATGACGGCTCGGCGTCGGCGAGTTCGCGGTTCCCGCCTGTCTCGCTCAGCCGCGCGCGACTCGACGCGTTCCACAGCGACGCCCACAAGGCGCTCGCGCAGACGCTCAGCGAATTCACGCAGCTCGACCACACGGGCGTCGACTCGCAGCGATGGAAGTACATGCGGTCTCGCGGCGGCATCAGTGTGTACCTGGACAGACAGCAAGAAGTCAACACGCAAAACTCGCTGCTGCTCGCGGCCGGCACCGTGAAAGCGCGCATGGCCGACGTCATGGAAGGGCTCTACATGGATACGAGCGAAGACTCGCGGCTCGTGCAGCACCGCATCCACACGCGGTTCGTCGACGCTGAAGTACTCAAGGTCGTGGAGCGACGGTCGCCCGAACACCCGTACAACTTCACAGGCCTCAAGTGGGCGCTTCTCAAGACGTCCAGCACCGGCATCGTGTCGAACCGCGATCTCTGCTTCTTGGAGGTGCGTGGCTGAATATGGATTCGTCTTGCCCTGGCTGTGAACTAACTCCTTTTGTGTTGGTTGACTCGTATAGAAACTTGGCACCATTGAAATTGCCGGTGGTCGCAAACTCGGCTACTTCATCATGCAGTCGGTGAACCTGCGCGAGTGTCCGCCTTCACCATCGTCCAAGATCGTGCGTGCCCACGTGTCGCTGTGCTACCTCTTTGAAGAGACCAAGAACGGCATGCTCGGCGTCTACATGACGGGCAGCATGATCAGCTTTGGGCCGAAAATGCTCTGGAAGTTTGCGCGCAACAACTTTGCCGACATTGTCATTTCCATTGGCCGCGCGGTGCGGCTCGCGCGCGCCAAGCGGTACGCTCGTCTGCTGCGCTCCAAGCACGAGCGCCAGGGCTTCCGCTCGCAGCGTCCGTCGGGCGAGTGCGCGTTGTGCCACAGTCCGGCGTCCTTCTTCGAGCGCCACCGGGAATGCATGGGCTGCCACAGGGTGAGTGTCTGCAAAAAGTGCCGTGGCAAACAAGACATCTTTCTCCGCGAAGACCACGTGTCGCTCAACCTCGCGCGCGCGACGTTCTGCAACGAGTGCATCCAAAGCGTGCACAACCCAGAGCCGCCGCGGTCGCCGGTCTTTGCCCCGCAGCACTCGATGGTCTCCGTTACAGCGCAGCGAACGCCGGGGACATCCTGCTACCAGCCGGCTCGCATCTTCAAGCAGGAATCCTTTGCGAGCACGAACCCGTCGACGACGTCGTCGTCCATGAGCGGCAGCGGGTATGAGGACCTCGACCTCGACCGCGACAGCGAGCGATCGCTTCGCATGTTTGATATCCGCATGCAGCAAGAGTTTGAGGACGCCGGGTTTGACGAGACGGACGAAGTCTCGCGGCTCACGGTGCTCGCCATGCTGGGCTCTGGCGAGCGCGTGCGCGACAGTGTCAACGACAGAGAAAGCGGAGCGACGTCTACTAGCTTTGCGTCGTCCTGTTTTTCGTTTGACGACCAAGACGACGACGTCGACGTCGACATCGATGCGGACGACCAGGATGACGACGACCGCGAAGATGAACTCGTGCAGTCAGTCATTCTCGTGCAGCGCAGTCTGCAGCCGCCCGAGATGCTCGAGCGGCAAAAGCTGCGACGCGACGGCTCCCTGCGTCCGCAGGCGCGGTCGTTGCCGAACGTGGCCGAAGATGAGGACGCGACGAGGGCTCTGTTCTCGCGGCTGCAGCAGGTGTCGAAACTCGCCGAGCAGACCCACGAGTTCGCCAAGCAGCAAACGTGGCGGGCCGAGGAGCTCTTTTCCACGCCACCGCGACCGCAGGCGAACCACCGGTCGCGCCAGCCAGGGTATCGTCCATAGGATAGGAGATAGAGAGAGAAGGGATCTGTGTGTGTGTGTGCCGTCGTTGGGGTCTCAAGTCAATTTAATCTATTGTATTCAGCTGCTGATATTTTCCGTACCTATAGTCGCGTGAAGTGATGGTATCAATTAATTTTAATCCGCGAGATTGCTACAAGCAATCTCGCGGATTAAAAAGTGGTGGAGTGATGATTGGCGCCGCCAGTTACTACGTACTAGTAGTAGGGCGCTTGTTTTCGAAGTACACTCACTGTACTTCAGTAGTCGAAGTATTACTACGAAGTAGCGGAATTAACGTTAATCTATAGCCACGGAGGGGCCCTGTGTCCTTCCCAAATCGTGTGGACGCTCGCCTCGGCCACGACACACATCCTTCACCACCAGGACGCATTCATCGCCATCCCCACTATTACTGTACTGTAGTATTTCACGTTATGTGTTGACTTTCTAATTCTATGCCACGGCGCAATAGTCCTCTTTCCATGGATCAACCTCGGCTCGTGGATCGCAAGAAGACTTGCGAACGCTGGAGTTGCTCGTGCGTTTGCTTGGCCACGAGCGAGGCCTCTTCGAGCCGCGACAGAAGCGACCGCGTGAGATCGTCCGGCGACCCCTCTTTGTACGTCACGGACGTCATGCGCAGCGAGCCATCCGGATTGAGTGTCTGTGCCTCGAGCATCTCCGGAGGCTGCACGCTGCTGCGCATCAGCCGCACCGAGAGAATCTCTTCCTCTTCGTCCTCGCCAGCCGTCTGGGAGTCGTGGATCGCTGCCTCCGCCTCTGCTGACGAGAGCGACGACACGAGCTCATCGTCATCATGGTCGTGCACAAAGCCGCGACCTGAGCCGAGCATCGCGAGTCCGTCGTGGCGAGAACTCGCGTCGATCTCGTCGTAGCCGATGTCCTCCAGCTGCTGGCGCAGCTTCAGCGTGAACGTGCGCAGCGACCGCTCGCTGTCGGGGTCCGGTTCGCCAAAGCCGTCGCGGTCATCCTCAAACGTACTCGACATGGACCCTGGGTTTATGTACACTTGCGGCGACTCAATGTCGTCGTAGGCGCGGAACCCACGCGGCGAGTCGTCGTCGTAGAGCGGCTTGAATCTGCGCGGCGGCGGCTCACGCGCGTCCGACACAATACGGTGACTGTGGTCCTGCTCGTCTTCCTGCTCGGGATCCCAAAGCACGCATTTCTTGGGCGCCGTCACGTTCGGGTGCTTGACGTACTCCATGCAGTCGAAGCAAAACGTCGCTTTGGCCAGTTTCTTGGACGAGTCGCTCTCGCGGCGAAGCACATCCCGCTTGACTCGACACTTTTTACAGACGCTCTGTAAACAGGAGACAAATGGACGAGAGATCAGTGTCCACGTAGACTCAATGCAGTGGGTAAATACTGAAGTACCATTTTCTGACAGCCATCACACTCGCGGAAGCGCTCAAAGAACGTTGGCACAGTGTGGCAGACCTCACAGACGCCGCTTTTTGTTTTCGTCTCGTGCTGTGCGGCCGCCGCCGCGAGCCGCTTGGCACGGAGAAGCGCAGCGCACCGTTTCGCGTACGTGACATCGGTCACGCCGATCATGGAGAGGGCCACGTCCGCAAAGGTCATGCGCGTCATCTTCCAGAGCATCTTGGGGCCGGTCTGCGCCATGCTGCCGGTCATGTACAGCCCCACGAATCCGTCCTTGGTCTCTTCAAAGAGGTAGCACAGCGAGATTTGGGCGCGAATAATCTTGGACGACGGCGACGGCGGACACTCGGGCAGCTCCACGGACTGCATCACGAAATACCCGAGCTTGCGGTCCCGGCTAATCTCGATGACACCGAGTTTCTATAAGCACAGGAAATTACGCGTTAATGGCGGCTGGCAGTTAGAAGCCGAGATAACAAGCATACCTCGAGGTAACAGATATCACGGCTCGAGACCATGCCGCTGGCCGAGGCCTTGAGCATGGCCCACTTGAGTCCCGTGTACGCGTACGGCGACTGTGGGGACCGCTGCTCAATGACCTTGAGCACTTCGGCGTCGACGAACCGCGCGTTCATGTGGTGGTGCACGAGTCGAGTGGTCTCGGTCGTGTCCATGTACAGGCCTTCCATGACGTCGGCGAGCCGCGCCTTGAGCGTGCCGGCCACGAGCAGCGCGAGCTGCTGCTTGTTGGCGCGGTGTCGTTCGTAGTAGACGCTCGCACCGATATGGGACCGCACGTGGCGCCACCGCGCCGTGTCGATGGGTTCGCCGTCGACTCCTACAAAATCGCGCACGGTCTGCGCAAGTGCGTCGTGGGCGGCATCATGGAACCCGTCGAGCTGCGCGGCGCTCAGCCGCACGGGCGCAAACCGCGTGGATCGCAGCACCGGCGGTTCGTCTGCCCAGAGCGACGGCCCAGTTGAAGCGTCCACAGAGGAGGAGCCGCTAGCCGCGTATTGCTGAGCAGGGTGCATGGTGACTGTGGGAGGAACCAAGACAAGTTGAGAACTGTCGGGAGTTTCTTCCGAGAAACTGACTATCACTGGACTGGATTCCAGTCCACTCTGGGCGCTGGGTTGTCCGGATTTGGAGTTTGGTCATACACATTGAGGCGATCGGGGCGACGAGGGGGGACCAATCTCTGGATGCCTTGACCACTCATCGCCGTCTGTTGAGTTGCTGTTGACTCTGGATGCATACTGTATTATGCTCTCACAGAAAAGAAAAGGTGGGTACAGAATCCGAACAAGGTGTTGCTCGCGCGTCCGCAGTGGCGTATGTGGGGATAGAGCCAGGACGACGAGCATTGCACTCTCCACATGAACGACGTTTGGCAGAATACCAACACCAAAGCCCAACCAAGTGTTCGTACACAAACAGTATGAAGGCACAGCTGGGAACTGAACCATAGAGACTTCATTGAATGTACAGTGGTAATACGGGCATTGCATTCGTACATACTAAAAAACATACACGGAGAATAGGGAGTCCGTTGCACTGAAACTC